>LQNS02277603.1:1339029-1351281 GCA_001587735.2 Parhyale hawaiensis | reverse complement strand
GCGGCGGGCGGCGCGGTGGCCCAGCGGCGCGAGGTCAAAGGTCACGAGCAGGGATCTCAGTGCTCTATACACTACTTGTGTGTCACGTCACTGATTTTCACACACGTTCTGTCTCAGTATATCTATGATTTTAAACTATTTTTCTTCATTTCCACGCCACCGCACTGCATAAAGCGTGAATTGAACGATTTCCGTTATTGGAGAAGCTTTTTATTCAGTAAACCAAACCTGGGCTGATGGATGTTTTGTGTTCGCTGTGTACAGTTGCTGCTTTTAGCGAATTATTTAGTGCGTTGCGAATCATTTTTAGGACTCGTTCCCTGTATTGTTGACGGACGTCGGTTGTAAATGTTTTATTACACGGTGTAGCTTGTCTTGCATCTGAAAGAAATACAGTAGCGAGTCTTTTTTTATTGTGTCTTGTTTTGCTGCTGACTTCATAGTGCTGGGCTGAGTTGTGGCGTTTCGTTATGGTGCAGCTGGCGTCAAAAGTACAATCCTGTTAACCTTTCACTGCACCATTTAATTTGCCTTTCCCGTAGGAATAACACTTTTGAAACTGCATAGTGGGTGATACCTTACGCAGTAAAGGGTTAATGGTTCAAGAAATGCCGGTATCCCGATCGGCAGCAGAGTAGCTCCCTGTTTCCATGCGCGTTGATCCTGTGTGGGAACACGTTCGTGCATGGTTTCCACGTGTCTGTCGACGAACTATGATATATTGCTTCCTTTTCCTCTCTTAGAAAAGCTTAGTACTTATTTAGGGAGGCTTAAACTATCTTATTCTACTACCATCCAACCGTGACTCTCGGAGTAGGTCCAGGCCAGACGGCATTTAATTCACAATACACAGCAGACAATCTCGAATGCAAGTTCAGAATAATTGTGCTATTGCTGTTGTCTTATGCACAGCTAATCAATATACCATGGGTATAATGCAATACGTATTAGGAGGCGGCTGGCAATGAAATCTAACAGTATATATAGTAAATTATTGGAAACAGGCTAGCTCAATGTTGAGAGAAATTAAACATTGTGTTGAAGCCAACTTGCGACGAGATGCGCTGTACGTCTAGATATTAAGGAAACCCTGGCATGGAATACCGCGCGAGGACGTAACACTGGAGGGAGGAAGTAAGAAAATGGGAAGGAGGGCGAGCGTGGAAGTTGAATCGTCCGACGGTCCCTTTAATCTGGATACCAGTAATTCAAAGCTTTTCACTTTATTGTGAACACGCTGTACGTTTTATGACTGCTAATAGCTTTAATAATTTAACTTACTCAATTCAAGGGAGAAGTGGACTGAACACGAACTCCATCAACATCGGAGGTAGCGACACTGCTCTGCTGAATTATTTTTAATACAAGGAGGTAGCAACGGCAATGGCGATCAGAAGCTTGAATTCTTCCCGAATTCGGAGGCTGAGCTGCCATCAAGGAGGTTTAATAGAAGGAGGTAGCGTATGGGGAGGGGATGGGGGAGATTGCAGCTNGGGGGGGGGGGGCAAGGGGCCACAATCTATTTTCTAAAGATAGTCAAGTCAAATCTTAGCGCACACGCGGGCGGCAAGTTTCAGCCCATCAGCGACCGCCGTGACTTTGACGTCAGTATTATGAATCAACAAAGGAAGCCGCCAGGGACGGCTTGTTTTTCATTCGACAAAGACCTCTCCGCCAATTATTCATTATATCACATTGACACCCCACGTACACCCAATTTCATAAATAAGAGAGAAGAATAGACCTCAGATTTGATGTTGGCTTGTATTGTATCTTGATTTCCTTCGCCATAAAAAGAGCTCAGGAAATCGTGGGAAAAAAGTGTACCGTACTTGAGTAGCAGCGAATGCTTTGCACGAGTTATTAGGTTAAAAAATGACAAAATTAGACTATGTCCATTCACCAAGAAAACTATGCATTACAACAGGTTATAAAGTAGAACGTTCTACATACATGAAAAGCATAATAAATTCTAGTTGAACAATTTTACATATATTTATGCAATGAACATTGGGTCTCGCACATACGACGCCAAAGTGGAATTACTCAAAATGCCTCAATATTTGGATTACCCAAGATGCCTTTGCTTTGAAAGGAGAGACGCTATTGGCTTGTAGTCACTATTATAAAGTTATGTACAAACGTATGCACCACAGCTCATTTACTACAGATATGTCAGCTCAAAGCGAACACCCTGGCTCCCAATTTCAGACAATCAGCGACCGCCGTGACTGGCGTCAATTTCAGCCAATGGGCGACTGCCACGTCACTATGCTGGTGTAAGCAAATGAGGCCGCGTGGAGTAGCACGTTCTATTATATTCCTTTTAGTCTGGTGGAGTTGTATTCTTGTGGTCTGATAAAACTTTAGTCTCTTTTCATGGGACAAGCGATTTGCATTGACATTTTTTTCTTTGCATATTGTTCTACACATGACTTCCTTTAACATCTTATTCTTTGTATGAACTCTGTGATAGGCAGTTCAACAAAGTCAACCTCCCATTTCCTTAGATTATGCGGAGACTGTATCCAGAGTATATTAACATGTTACCGTAATATCTCTATACCAGAAGAGAATAATGCACTGTTTTTATACTATTAGTTTGGTTTGGTCAATATGCCCTCCTTTTCATTTGCCAAGATTCCTTTTTTCAAATCTCCCTCGAGAAATTTTTCCATTGATATTCGTATTTTTTGCTGAAATTTTTTCTCATACGAGTGGTATATAGAGCACCGAGATACCCGCTTTGGAGGGTAACCTACCCTCGCGGTTACCCTCGCGCGTGAGCTTCAGGTTTATAACGGCCAATGCACTACAGGTGTAGCGGAGGTCTAGGGGTGTAAACCGGAAGTGGGCGGGGCCTGGGAAACCGGAAGTAGGTGGAGCCGGAACCTACCTTCATAAGCGGGTATCTGGCTGCTCTATATACTACTCATACGCCTTCAGGGAAAACTTCACTTTGTGAACAAAGGCTTGGGGCGATGCACAGGCGCCGAAGCCGAAGCGGACCAAACTATGACGATCAGAGGCTTCAAGTCGGGAGATGTTACAGGCGACATTTGCGTACGCCACAACTTGGGACAGCCTGACAACTATCATGACTTTTTACGTGTTAGAGGACTTACTGTCTTATTGGAAGACGAAGTTAAGCTTCTTGAAGTGTTTCATTTCACGATGGAAGGGAACCAAAATTTCAGCAATGGATAAATTTGAACATTTGACAAAAATCAAGAGACATTGATGCCCTTCAATACAGCCGCCCAGGCGACGAGGGAGACCGCTTGAATAACCACTCCGTCATTACGAAAACCAGAACCTACCCTATAATTTGACACGCAATTAATTAAATAAAGTCCTGGAGGTTTTCCTAGCCCTGTGTAGCTCAGTTTCTCATTATCCTGCAAACTACATTTATTATTATTCTGTACCGACATATTCATTGCTACTGTGCATGTAGGCATTTATTATTAGCCTGTACTACTGCATTTATTATTACTAGCTGGACCCGTGAAAAGTTTCACGGTTTACCAACTTTATTTTGAGTGTTTGGAAAATTTCCTTCTACCGGTTTGCTTGTTGTTGGATTTTAATGTAATTAGTTGCACATCTAATTTAATCGTGTTTATTTTTGCAAATCGGTAGTTGCCCTCCTGGGGGTAGTTAACTTCCCAGGGGTTGTTGTCCTCCTGTTGTGGCCGAGAGATAAGTCATCAGCCGTAGCACAGATACGCCAGCTTCTCGAACTGAATAAAGCTCGAATTTCCTTCTATCTTTTAATGATGAAGAGCGTGACACAAAAGGTAAGTAGGTAGGTAGGTAGGTAAGTAGGTAGGTAGGTAGGTAGGTAGGTACTAGCGTATTAATATATAGATAGATCATCTTATGCATATAGTTGCATTTATATTCTCCTTTACAGATTCATTTATTGTTATTCTGTTCAGCTGCATTATTATCTGGTAGAGCTGCATTGATATTATCCTCAGATGCATATATTTATTTATTATTCTGTGCACTTGTACCTATTTTAATCCATACAGATACATGTATTATAATCCGACACCGCTGCATTTATTATTTCTCAATACGACTGCTGTAGTGAAGCCTAATGGCTCAACATTAATTAAGCTAATTTTCTCTTGTAAACAAACTGTACGCAAACATCAGCAGAAGTTAATAACAACCCCGTGCCGCGGCTCCCTGCACTCGATGTCCCCCGAGGCATCTCACAACTCATCTAACTTTGTTGTCGCCGGATTTGCCTTTTTGTTCTGCACTTCACTGTGTTTTTGGGGCGTCGGGGTCCATCTTTGACTTGTGCGTCTTGTGCACAGATCTCGCCTTGATTCTATTTAGAAAGAGTGGTCCAAGTGAACGCCCCAATGAACCTCAGTTTTCCTAGCAAAAGTTGGATTTATGATACACATATTGGGGCAATGCTCCTCATAACCCTTTCCCTAAGGGAACTCTACTTGTGGAAGAGCATATTTACCTCCGCCAAGGAGGTTATGTTTTCGTCGTATTTGTCTGTCTGTTTGTTTGTCTGTCTGTCACCAAGATAACTTAAAAAGTTATGAACCAATTTGGATTAAATTTACAGGAATTGTTAGGTAGTCAGGAGGAACAGATGATAAAGTTTTGGTGAAGATATGTCCATCAGTTTGTTTGTTGGTTTGTCTGCCTCATTTTTCTCAATGCCATAACTCAAAAAGTTACGAATGGAATTTGATGAAATTAATATGAGTTGTTAGGTATATAACAAAGAGTAAATGACCGAATGTTGGTAATGATCCGTTTGTTCGTTTGTCACTGTTTTTAATTTTAGGCTTGTTAGCACAATAATTCAAAAAATAATGAATGGATCATTATGAAATTTATAGGGGTTGTTAGTTATGTTAAAAGACATAAATGATTAAATTTTGGTGCAGATGGGTTTGTTCGTTTGTGTGTTTGACTCATGTTTGTCATAACGTTTGTTAGCAGTATAACTCAACAAGTTCTGAACGGATCTTCAAGAAAGTTGCACAAGCTGTTATTACTGCCAAAAGCCACAAATGGTTAGATTTTGGAGTTTGTACAAAGAAAACTATGGTTTCAGAACCAATTTGAATTTTTTTGCTACAGTTGCTTCGCTTGGCGGATGTATGCGCTCTCAGAGTGCTCTAGTTTTTTATTTATGATCTGATCATAGGGATTTTTAATGGTTTAGCAAATTATCTGTATGTATGGATATATAAAAATTACATTGTACTTTCAAGCAGAAATTAGGTAGGGTAACATGTCTAGTACCCGTCCACCATGCTAGTAGCCGTCCACTTGGCTTTAAAAACTTCCTGTGTGAGAACTAACAGCGCTAGAAAGCCATGCATAGGCTTAAACTGTAGGCTAAGTAGTACCCTACAGTTTAAGACTATGTACGGCTCTCCAGTACTGCTAGTTTTCACAGAGAAAGTTTTTAAAGCCAAGTGGACGGCTACCAGCATGGTGGACGGGTACTAGACATGTTACCCTATTGGTCTGTTTTTTAATGATCTGTTTAATATATTGTCAACATCCCCCCCCCTAAAAAACTGGTCGTTTCAAGAATGAAGCAGTGATGCTTGCAACATGAGATCACTTCAGTTACAAAAGAGCTAAGAAGCCTTTATTGAATTTGCAGCCAAGTCTTGTTGACCATAACTCACAACTTACCCGACAGCTTTTGGTCCAGCACGCCAGTATTTTACAGAGAGAATCTGATCACAACCGCCCACAAATCACTGAAGCTCACTTCGTGCAACAGCGCAAACCTTACACATATAAGTAACAGGTTCCAACCGCATCCTACAACTTTTTAGTCTGACCGTTCCATAGTAGCCGTAGCTTTTCACCCCCACTGTACCTTCGACCTCAACCGGCCACTGCCCGTATAAATAGACCCCGACCGTCCCCCATACCTCACTCTTACCCAAACTACAGAGGGAGTCACACCATGTCTTACGCTCTAGACTAAACTATCTTGGTTTTATAACCACAACACTCCGAATCTATTAACACCAATTTTTATCCTGAAGATGGCAAACGTTGCTGAAGCCGGTCGGCCAATTTTAAATTCATGTGTAGGTTAACTTATAGCGTTTGTAGATAATGCGTGTAAGGTTAATTTTAGGAAAATTGAGAAGCTCGATAAAGAACTTGCATATAATAAACACTGTCAAGTTTTTAATGAAACCTGTTTACGTGAAGGGTTGCTCCCGAAATATACTAATATAGAAATATAGTAGGTGGTTCGTGGGATCGAACTGCGAACCTTATGCAACATGCGTAGCGAGACGCGACTTGCGAAGCAGAAAAAACAAGCATGCAGTACGCGACATACTGTATGCTTGTCTTTTGATAGTTTCGTTAGTTAGGCACAACGCTCGTAGGGAAGGTTACAGAATGCAATTTAAACTGTTTTTGTGACTGTGAAACCTCATCTGAACTCTAAAAAGACTCGCTATAAATTGGTCGTGTTTAGATGCGTAGACGGTAGTAAATTCTTTGGGGTTAATTGATTGAATGGTAACTTCTTCAAAAGCGACGTTTATCGGAAGAAAAATTTTTGAATGGTATTTAAATCGAATGGTAAAATAAAATAACGACTCAACGCACCCAGTATTGAATAAGAGTACACAAGAACGAGCGAGAGTCCATTATGGGCAAATCGAGATGAGCCCGAAGCAGAAAATGTACTAAGTAAGCGCGAAATAGAATCAGCAACACAACAGTAGAATGGTACCAGAACCTAATTAGCTATCCTAATCTAACCTAGACTAACCTAACCAAAGCATTTCACGCGCTTATTCTGTTTCACGCGTACTCCAGTCGCGCTCGAGCCGGTTGCTCTCGTTCAGTTGCCCGTGCATGGAGCTCTCGCAAATGAAAGTGAACAGTTATCACTTGATGAATTTACCATTCGGTGAATTTACCATCCGGTGAATTTACCATCCGGTGAATTTACCATTCGGTGAATTTACCATTCGGTGAATTTACCATTCGGTGAATTTACCAATCGGTGAATATACCATTCGGTGAATATACCATTCGGTGAATATACCATTCGGTGGATTTATCATTCGGTGGATTTATCATTCGGTGGATTTATCATTCGGTGAATTTACCATTCGGTGAATTTACCAATCGGTGAATATACCATTCGGTGAATATACCATTCGGTGAATATACCATTCGGTGAATATACCATTCGGTGAATATACCATTCGGTGAATATACCATTCGGTGAATATACCATTCGGTGGATTTATCATTCGGTGGATTTACCATTCGGTAAATTTACCATTCGGTGAATTTACCATTCGATGAATTTACCATTCGATGAATTTACCATTCGATGAATTTACCATTCGATGAATTTACCATTCGATGAATTAACCATTCGATGAATTTACCATTCGATGAATTTACCATTCGATGAATTTACCATTCGATGAATTTACCATTAGATGAATTTACCATTCGATGAATTTACCATTCGATGAATTTACCATTTGACGAATTTACCATTTGACGAATTTACCATTTGACGAATTTACCATTTGACGAATTTACCATTTGATTAATTCACCGTTCGCTAAATACAGGTCATAGGGTTCGTTAGGTTTGCCCATCCTGTATTATGGGGCCCTGCAACCCCGGGGGGTTCGTGTAGGTTACCTCAACCATTAGCTAGGCCTTCGGGATGTCTGTCTTTCGTGCAAACTTTGCTTCCTTCCCGATTTCATACTCTAACTTGCTCATGCTTTATTTTGTTCTTCCTCTTCTATTCCGACTTGCTGTTCCTGTGCGCGTTGATCGTATGTGGGAACACCTTCGTGCATGGGTTCCCCGTTTCTATCAACGTACTATATGTCCCTTGCTCTTTCATCTGTGATATCTTTCCGCTCGGAAACGGAGGCCTAAACTTTCTGACTACATCTAACTAACTAACCATACGCTAATCTTGCTATTCACAAGATATTTACCATTCAGTATTCGATGAATTTACCGGTCAATGAATGCTTTTACGGTTTAATAAATTTACCATCCGATGCATTTACCATTCGATGACTTTCCCGTTCGATGGATTTACTGTTCCTTGAATTTTCGATGAGTTTACTTTTCGATGAATTTGCCAATCGCTACATTTTTCGTTCGGTGAATTAACTGCGATAAACTTACCGTCGATGGATTTACTCACGATGAATAATGTACCGGCTCTCCTTTATGAAAGCTAACGTTTTCTAATTAGCTGCTCAGACTTTTTTGCACTAAAGCTGGTAAAAACTAACTAGCGGAGGTAATCACGCATTTGCTCTAATTAGCCTCGCTGTGTTGGATTATGCTTCATTTTTACTATCACTAATTAGCTTGTTAATTTCGCGAACATGAGCTCCCTGTATATTGCCAAAGGTAACTGCCCTCTCAGATCAACTTACTTAGCAATTTTTGTCTACGATTCTTTCACATGAGGCAGGCTGTGGCCGATGGGCTTATTCAGTAACCACCCTTTTGAAAGAAATAGTTTTGGGGTAAAAAGTCATGGTGTTCACGTCGAACTAGGGTTAGAAAACTGTACCTACAATCGTTAAGTTTGAGGTTAAGGTATTACTCAGATGTTGGCTCTTAAAAGTCTGGAAAAAGTTACTGGGATGTGATTGTAGCTGAACTGCCGATTCACGTATATTTTTGGCGTATTTTATCATAAACATGCCATGTAAAGCAACGATGCCATTCAAAAGTATAATGTACCGGGTCTGCCGTTATGATGAGAACAAACGCCTGATCAGATGTCTAAAAAAAAAGAAAAAAAAAATAGTGAAACTGAAAATTTATCAAAAGGACGTACTGCTCAAACACACTTTAACAATAATCAGCAGGATTCATTCCATATTGCCTCACTTTTTCATTGACAGACTTCAATCTACTTTGAAAAGCTCCACGGGAGGCAAGAAACACTTTTTGCGGAATCAAAACTCGTTCTTCATGCAACTTCTAGGTGTCAAGCTAATAATGTGGAGTTCTGCAGACTTAGTTCCCCGAGATACTGTACATTACACAAAAAAGTCTTGCCGGTTCAAATCCGGGCTCCTTGATGGCCAGTCTTCTTTGCTCAGGAACGCTGGAATATGCTCCTGTATCTAGCCTTGAGTCGTTTTGAGGCCATCCCTACCAAAATGTGAGGCTGCCCCAAATCTTGTTAGGGATGTGATGGAACAGTCTTATGGCATGGGCTAAGGTGCACCACCGAAGTGATCTCGTGCCCAGGGAAGCAGCTCTGCATCTAGTACGTCAGAAGTGTTACGCTGGCAGTTAATTTGACGCGTGATTGAATAAAAATGAGAGGAGATCTCCCATTGGCAGCGACTGCAGCCCCGACCATTACGGACAGGAGATTCTGGCGTCTGCCTTCCGCTGATCTATTTCTACCTCAAACTCAATCATTCCGATGATTTAGAGTTTGCTGAACGTTGAATTTCTCTTCTTCAGTGAAAACCAAATTGGGCAGCATGCCATCTTCTAATAGGTTGAGGATATGCCAACTTCTGTCAGATCTCATACGTCCATCAGTTGTCTAAATTTCGTGTCGTTTCTGCATTTTATAAGAATATATCTCGATGTCTTCTTTTAGGACTCGACGCATTGAAGTTTGACTAACTTCTGCTTTTGCTGCTAATTTTATTGCTGAACGAAGAGGATTTCTCCGTAATTTTACTTGTGTGGCTTTTATGAGACGTTGAGGTCGAAGTTCGGGCCATTTTCTTCGCTGGCCTAAGCGATTGCATATTTTGCCAGTTTCCTGATTTTTCAAACTGCTCCCGACGAATCTGCAGCAATGAGCGAATTCCTCCCTCATTTTTTTTATAAAGGGATACGTTTGTGCTTGTGTTAACAGCCGTTATGTACCTAATCTTTGATATATTCCTACTTCTGAATTTAAAAATAGACATGATGGGGTTCAGACTGAAGTAAAGACTGATGACTTGGCTTGTAAATAAACGTTTTCTGCATCATCTCTAAATTGGGTTACCTACCTCAATTCCGGTGGACCTGGTATTGAAATTTTAGGTTGAAATGACTGACAGCCCTCACTTGAGTATCCGCTGCAAGCTCCTGAAGTTGTATAAAAGAAAGTTGTAAGATTTCTAAAAGCTTTTCAAAGTCGAAAAAATTTTACATATTTTCGATGTTGCTTACCCTCATGTCAAAATTGGTTTATCTTTCCAAATCATTACAACGCAGGGAAGCGCAGCGATAGCGGTCAATGAATGGGTGACAGTTTAGTGTCTTGTCTTGTCTGTATGTCCTAGAGTTGCCAACCGCTGCATATCTTTGCGGCTGTAGTTGTGGACGGTTGCTTTGTGCTGAGCTATAGATGTAACTTGCTCTTATCGAGGAGGTTGGGCGATGCTGCGGGGTATTTATTCCCAAGAGCATTCTGGTTGTTACTGTTATTACCATTTTTATTAATCTATTTAATTTATTTATCCATTAGCATTAACTAGACCTGTGATACCCAGGTGATAATATTACATTGCATCACTATGCTAATTTTTATGCATAGAAATATTTATGAAAGTCGTTTAACAGCACTCCGACAAATATTAATCAAAATTGTACCCTTTTTGATTGTTATTTGCGGCGAAGCCGATGTTAATATAGTTTCACCTATTGATAGCCGAACAGAAAACCGTGTATCCTCTTCGCCATGTACTGTATTTTATTATCCCAAGGAGCACCTATATTCATCGTTGAGAATCACTGTTTCGGTAGCAAAATATATTTCAGGTGAAAAGTTTCATCGACTCTTGGAGTTTCTTTCAAAGGACAAAAGTTGACAAAGTTCCCGAAGCTACCGTAAAATAATTTGGCAACACTTCCAATACCTCTACACCATCTCGATCCAGCGGTCCCCTCTTCACCAAACTCCAGACAAAAGCCTCTGCTCCCGATCTCGGCTTTGGTTTCCAAAATCTTTTGACGCTGCCGCGGCCCCGTCGTTAAAATATCTTTCTAATTTCCCGTGCTGTTGAGAGGGTCTCAGTCTGCCGATCGTAATATCGTCGTATTTTTTTACCCGCATCGCTGACATTGAACCCCCGTCCAAAGTGTGTCCAGCGAACCCTCGTTTTCTGTAAATATGGCTCTACTTTACATACTAAAGACCGAATTATAACAGTGATAGTAACCTCTATGGCCATTCCGCCGCGAAGTTTCCGGGATATTTTCAAAGAACCTGAGACACTTAACAGCGAGAGATCTTTGGTTTACCGCCCCCATATATTGCGTCTACAGTGAATTTCATTATGGCTGTCGGCGCCATAGGGCTGATGCAGATATGGAGTAGACTTTCTGTCTTGTGATATCGCAGCTGTTGCGTGGTGGAGGCGATGTGGACCTTGTCTCTTTTTGCAGGGATGTCGGTGCTTTACGACGTTGCAGTTGTGCAGAGACTTGGTGGACGTCCTTCCCTCCTGTATATGCTGCAATTTTCTTGCGATATTGCAGTTGTGCAGGGACGTGATGGACGTCCTTCCCTCCTGTATATGCTGCAATTTTCTTGCGATATTGGTGTTGTGCAGAGACGTGGTGGACGTCCTTCCTTTCTGTATATGCTGTAAGTTTCTTGCGATGCTGCAGTTGTGCAGAGACTTGGTAGACGTCCTTCGTTCCTGTATATGCCGCAATTTCCTTACGATATTGCAGTTCCCAGTCCGAAATTATGGTTGTGATTATAGTAGAATATAGTGGTGTATGAGAGATTAAAGTCGATTATGGATGATGAAAAAATATGGTAGATAAGTCGACCATAACATAACGTTGATTTTAGTTTATATTGATCGATATTGGTGGAGGCACTATTGGTTGTTTCTGGTTTGTCAAGAAACGAAGGTCTTTGGTAGTACATGGATGTTTGACGACTATATATGGTAGATGGTTGTACAAGGAGGTTTAAAGACTATATATGGTAGAGCGTATGTTAGAGCATGACTATGGTAGCTTATCAACGGATTTCCGTACGTACGATCATGAGGGGAATTCCTCCCATTATATGGGGCAGAATATGTATAGATTGCCATGGATTTTAATAATATGGCTAGAATTCCCAACGTTATCGACCAAAATAATATTGTATGACTATAAGCTTGAATGCGAAACATCTAAAAATTCATATCATAGTGCAAAAATTGTGCATATTTTCAGTCTTTTCTTTCCTGTCGATGAAATGTAAACATT
>LQNS02277603.1:1299335-1318161 GCA_001587735.2 Parhyale hawaiensis | reverse complement strand
GATATATATAAAAAACTAAGGCCTAAATGGAAAAAGTTACACGAATAAAAAGTGTTTTTTTTTTTTTCATTTTACATATTATGTGAAAATTTCAGTAAGATCGGACCACTAATAAAGAAAATTCCAAAATATGTAAACGATCCCCTTAAACAACAGTTTTTATTGAAAAAAAAAAACACGTGAAAATTTACGCATCATATTCAGTAACTGAACCAAAAGTGTTGTCGGTATTTGTTTACACTTTAAGGCCAAAATAGCACTTGTTAATAGTAAATTAAAGGAATATGTAGTGCATTCCCTCGTTCACCAGAGAGCATTCACTAGCGCTGGGCTCTGGAAGCGTCAACAGCAACAACAACGACAACAAAGCAACGCTGTGCTAAAAGACAGGATAGTACACCGACAGACACACAAACGGACTGACAGATCATCACCAAAATTGATCATCTCTTCCTTGTGATATTCCTGCCAGTGCACATGCGTTTATAACTCGTTGCAGATCAGTGTGATCCCCCGTACGTCAATTATGATGTCTGTAGACATGCTATATCTCCATTTCTTTTCATTTCTTTTTCTTGAAACACAACGTTGAATCTCTATTATAAGGAGGTCTATATTAATGTATGAACTAATAATTTCCATCTTTCTGTAGGGTAATGTCTCAATTACCGAATGCCTTTCTATTACTGAACGCAATAAGAATCCTACCTATATTCGGTAATAGATGGGCATTTGGTAATTGAGACATTACCCTAGATGGTGTTTTCACACGCTGTAATTTTCCATACATGAGTTATCTGTTTTACCTTAACGAATTATACATATTTACTCCAATGTTGATTTTACATTACCATAAGTAACTCCTGATGTAGCAAGTATCTTAACGCTTATTATATTTATTACTTGCATGCAGTGCGTAACTTCGTAAAATAATGTCGATATTGTTGCTTCCTCACGTGACATCCATGTACGTCCAGTGTTCGTGTTTCGGCCCAGTGATATAAGTCAAGGTTGCCATTCCTGTCCTATTACTATGAGGACCGTATGTAAGGTTTCATTTTCGCAGTAATCATATCTGCCTGCTCACTTGGCTTCCTTCCATTTTTTGGAGCTCTGCTGACGATCTTGGGTCTGCTCTTTCTCTTCTCTGTTTTGCGTGCGGTTCTCTGCTTAATTTAATTCCGCTTTGTTCTAGACATCCTACCTGTTCCTTTCTTTTACCTCTCCTGAATTACCGAACAGTGTCTCGACAACCAAAGCCGAACACATTGCCTTTTCACACTGTGAAATAAGAAGTCGCCTTAATTTGTGAACTTGGGGATGTCGGTCTTTTGATGCCATCCTTTTTCTGTCTAGCTAACGGTCTCTGTTGTATTTTTCCTCTTCTCTGAGTTATTGTTTCTGTGCGCTTGAGATTATCCGTGCATGGGTTCCTTTTGCTGGTGGAGATACTGCAGCCCATTTATTCTTTTCAGATTACATTACTATTTTTTGTGGCAAGGAGGCTTATTAATTCTAGCACAGTATAACGGAAGAAATGTTCTGCGACTCGCTTGAATTACGGTGTCGCTCTCGTACAAGTACAGAACCGCTCAAAGAAAACGTCGCTGTGCCACCACTGTAATTGTACTGTGGTTTTTAATCCTGATACCCCGGCATAAGATGCTATGCCACCGTGTAAAGCCACAGTGATTAGTCAAACTAGGAAATAATTGAAACGAATATCTCTTCCGGAACGAACATCCAGTGGAATATTACCTTAAAGTTCTACCTGTTATAGCCTGGGCTGCCGCAAACCTTGGTTGAAGAGGCACGCCGCACTGTAACTCGTGTGTCGGGTGTCGCCTGATGTGCTCATACTATTTTGACTAACTGTAAAAACCATCTCGGTTATAATTCACATGTATGAAAGAAATGTTTTTGCGATCTGCTGGTGAACGAGGAGAATGATCTATATCTTCTTTTAATTTACTTTTAGCAAGGGCTAGTTGGAACTAGAAACAAATGTTGGTGCATTTTTTGAGACGTCGCATATATATATATATACAAATGGTCCCACTTTTAACTGTCACCCAAATATTAAATTTATTCCACCGTATTCGCTTGCACGGGACAGATCGCCAGGGAGCACGTGTCTTGATTAGAACGAAACTCTGCGGAACGAATTAGCCGAGGCGGATTACTCAGCTAGTCCGTCAAACCTCTCTCGCTGAAGTCGCCAACACAAATCACATCTCTCATGACCAAAAGACTTTGATGTGAGAAAAATATATACGGAATGAAACACCAGAGAACCTCGCTGGTCTATCAAGCCACTCTCACTGCGTACTCTCCCACACAGCATCATTTTTCTCCAAAAGCCTTGATCAACCAAAATCGACGCAACGAATTATCTGCAGCACGCGTTACTCTGCAGGGCTATCGCACCAGCATCCTATACACACACGCTCGCATAAATATTTTTATGTTACAAAAGGCCCCCACGGTGACCATGGATCCAAAACAAGTTTGCTGTGATTGACGGCTCATAAATTGGGACCCGTCTAAGCCCCGTCAGCCGAAGCGATAGGTCATCGCTCCACACTATATTTCCATTGAGAAAATGCGTCATTGCTGCTGTAAACTTATGTAAATTGTAGCCATTTTCCATGAATAAGTTATCAGATTTTACGTGTTTCATTACTGTATACGGTGAGTGTATGTTCCCCATTTGTTTTTTTTTTTTTAACAAGGGAACAACTCGCGTGAAGTTCACGTGCATTTTATGGTAGCCGAATTGAGAGATTAGAATACTTACTTCTACAGGAACTCGTCAGTAAACGTGATCCCATTTTTAGGTAGTATTTAGCGAATTGTGCTTATCCTGGCTCAACATTCTTTTCAAGGATCGGATATAATCTTTAGTCGTGATTAACAAGTACGGCAGTTATATCGACCTCCTGGAAATAGAAATCTTGAACCTGCATAAAAAAATCGCATAAAGCGAAATGACTTGTAACGTGACTCGCGCACAACAGTGCTATAGTAAGCACAACTGGTAGATAGTTTGTATAGGTTCGCATTTTCGGTTCTAAAATTGAGGGCACGATGGCCTGTCGTATAATTGTTTTTTCCTCCCTACGTTGGAGCCTTCCGTCGTTCCTTCTTTTGTTAATACTCCCGTGACGC
Source organism: Parhyale hawaiensis (assembly GCA_001587735.2). Taxonomy (NCBI): domain Eukaryota; kingdom Metazoa; phylum Arthropoda; class Malacostraca; order Amphipoda; family Hyalidae; genus Parhyale; species Parhyale hawaiensis. Next base: position 1,314,993 of record LQNS02277603.1, on the reverse strand, counting down.
TCTCAGTACTAGCTATGGGATAATTAAGGATTCCTTGATATTGTTTCGAGTGGGAACAACACGAGTCAAGTTTGAAGTTAAGCTGCAACTGCTCGCAGGTCTTGGGTAGAAGATGTACTGTCTGACTAGGTATATCTTGCAAACTTCGCGTGCGTGATTCGGCGGGTCTGGTATATCACTTCGACGATGTTTTTATTCAGTAACATTTCTGAGGTTCCAGAAACTACAGGCCAAGCTGATAATTCGTTCATTTCTGTTTCGTACACCTATTCGCACAGAAATAAGTTTCACCTAATGTTGTTTCATAAAGTTATGCTGCTTAGCTGTACTGCTACGTTATTGTTTGCAGTCAAGGGCAACTCAGTTTCTTTAAGTGAGACGTCCAAAACATTACTGAAGTTATATCCTTAATGAACGATGTTTGTTGCAAATATAAATAGTAGATTTGTTCACTTAACCATCATTAGTATATTTGCGATTCAATTTGTCCTAGGGGTAATAATAATTGATAGTAATGTTACTTTTTCTATGCATATTTTCCAAATGTGTTCCAAAATTAACAAAGCAAGAGGAGCAATGTATGCGGTTTCTAGGCATTTGTAACAAAAATATAGGAACAGTTATGTATAAGGATAGTTTATAACAATAAAGTTTGAACTGGAAAATAATATTATATGCGTACATTTACGTCCAGCAAAACCCAGATTCGAACGTCACTTGTCACGTAGAACATGTTTCCTGCATGCGTGTGCGAGAACAACAGCAGTTTATCGAGTGCGTTACCACAGACTAACGTAGACAGAGAAGTGCACTAGTTCCTCGCGACTTCTGTGGCGCCGTCCTTGTCTCTACATTGTGTCAGATGTTATGAAGTAAATTTTTGAGCACAATGAAGAACTATTCAAGGTAGAATGCTAGAAATTTTGTGCCAAAGTGCAGCTTACACTTGCATTCTTTATGTCAATTCCCGTGCTGCAGCTTAATTACAAATTGAGTAATTGAGAAAACAAATTGTTATTGGTGATAGGTGCTATTATGCAAGTGCGTAGGTTCTTCAATAAATGTGCCCCAGATGATCCACTACCCACATATATTGAACAAATAACACATATATAGCAAACTAATGACATATTCAAATGACATGACGCACCCTATTGTCAATACATTTTCCATGTCGCTCAAGAACCTTTACAATGAGGTGATCCAATGAAGCCGTCAATCGTGAAATGACGGAACGATCCAAGTTTTCACAAATGCTTGAGGCGCCTTGCCACGGAGCTTCTTTGGCTCAATATTGTCTTCCAACACGATGTACAGTAGCTGGGCTTTGCTCCATAGATTTTCAATCCAGTTGAGGTCCGGACGCAACTTAATTAGTCGTTTACTGACCCTTTTTTTTATTAAGAAAGTTCTCGGTGGTCATCGAAGTGTGTGCGGGAGCATTATCCTGCATTAAATGCATATCTACTTGGAACTTCGGCACTGTGACCGATACGGAGGAAAGGGTTTTCAGTTTGACTGGAAACCCTTTCCAGGAGGTCCTCCGGGTACCCGGAAAAAATCCATGACGCTTCCCCTGGTATAAGGCTGCCCAAAACATGACTCCTCTTCATCCCCACTTACGTCTGAGCCTGTGTGGAACCTTGTTCGTATGTACGTTGTGCAGCGATCATCTCGAGCTGCCAATAGGACCATACAGGATTGGCCTGCACGCAGCTAGGAAGATAACGTCGCAATGATACACTTGCGAAATTAATATTCATTCGCTAAATATATTCCTACTTTTCTGATGGAAAGCGATGAACAGAAAACCATCTTCGGATATTAGTCGTAGAACTATTTGGTTGTTGGTAACTGGTAAATATTTTTTGTCATAGGAAAAAATCCAATTATTTCCTTTTTCCTTTAAAGGAAGATCGTTGCTAAATACTAATTCTTATTTATGAATATTTCTGCTTAAAGTATCTTTCTCCGGCGAAAATTTAGAATTATTCGCCGATCTTCGCGAAAATAACTGTGCTAAATATTTTTTCTGGGAATAACTCAGCTCAGCAGGATTCCTGGAATTCTTTCCGTAAAGACTTACTATTTTTTTTAGGTAATATTTTAATTTTTTTCACTTTCCCGGGTTATTTCGAACTGCTAAAAGGTATTTTTTACGGTAAAAATCTGCTAAGTATTTCCAGGAAGTAATTCGATTGAACATATTTTATCCTATAGTTGACCTACTCTGTACTGTATAACACAAGTCATGCCTGCAGTACAATGCATCATATACTAGAGCCCCTTCGCCCTCTTCCCTCGGCCCCCAAAATGCAAGGCCTAATTATTACTCGTCCTAAAAATGCCTCCAAAAAATGATCCCTTGCTCAGTAAGCTTGCGTAATCATCGCTAATTAAATAGTTAATCGCGGCAATTTGTGTGCTTGCTTCGTAATCAGCATAATTCATCCCGTAATTTCCATAACTTTTCCAGCCCAGGTTTCCATCACCGGAAAAAATGGGCGATGCAAAACTCTGGTTTTTCTTCATCGGTAACTTGCGCGAATATTAATAATATTAACGAATAGGTTTTGCTTTGCTCTTGGTATCTACACGCTTAACATGTATGTTTTTTATTAACCTCTGTAGCAAAGCGACAGCGGTGGCTGTATTGCAATCGTCTCAATACCCACCTGGGTGTCCGAAGACTGTTTTTCTTGTCAGTATACCGAATCTGCTGTTGTTAATTGCTTTGTGTTGAACTGCAGATTTAGCTTTTCTCTTACTCTATTATTATTTTTTTCTAATGGGATATTGTTCTGTTGTCAAAACAACCTATCGGTTCTAAGTTTGCAGAACAATTAACCGCGTGTCTTCTAAAAAGGACCTTTGGGGCAAGTATTGTATATATGTTCGGTCAGTTACAGAAGTCTGCGGTCGCAAGCTCAATGGACACATTTTCTGCACTTTATTTTGAATTTTTTTCCTTTCTGCACCGAATGTCTGATGCTTGCTTTATCGCGCTGCATTTATTTAGCTCTTTTGGTGGAAAGAAAGATTTACTGTTGGCAGTGCATCGCAAATACTGCGTGCACCATGGCACCTTTATGTAAAATTGTTGACAGTGAATTTCATTGTCACTAAGTGGAGCGCTTCAACGCACGACAGTCACGTGTTCTCATATTCTTTTATTTTTTTTGTCAATTTAGGCCATTTTTACCGTCTAAACTCAATCGATGTTGTGATGGTGAAAAGCATTGCCGTTTGCCACAAAAAGGAACATTTCGTGTGCCGTAACCAAACGTAGCAGCTAAATTCCGTGACTGTTACAGCTTGACGGTCTATATTTTCTGCCCTTTTACACGATTTATTTGCTGCGGATCTCTGACGTATCATCGTGACGCATTTATTTTGCCATTTTTGGGGAAATTATAATGTCCGTTAAAGTAAGACAGACAGGCAATTCATAAAAATGTTGGTATAATACATTTCATTTATATTTGTTGCTAGAGTGACGCTATATCTTAATGTCTTTTATGCCGTTCTTCTGTCAGGGTAATGGTGCATGCTTCAGCGAGTTGTGTGTAACGTGGTGACCTGAAGTTATATTCCACCAAGTTTTTCGTTTCTATGAAATGAAGAGCAAAGTCTTTGCAGGTACTAACCCGAAGTGTATCGTACTGTCGGCTTACTTTTAAAACAGTCAACTTTGAAGAGTTTTTATGCGGAAAAATTGTGCCCCCTATTTTCCAAAAAAGAAGCAGTAAACGTCATTTCGAAAAAAAGTGGTTTTATAGTCTGAACCAAAAATGGTGAACTGTAGTTTCTTAATAAAAAACTGTGGACTTGAAATTCCAAGCTGGAAATTGTGTTTTGTTTTTTTTAAACAAATTGCTTCGGACTTTACTTTCGAAACAAAACTGGGAAGTTTTTTTTCTAACTAAAAATAGTGGATATTAGTTTGGAAAATGTGGTGGAGTTTGTTTCTAGGTGAAAACTGCGGACTGTCATTTTTTAATGAAAAAATCTGTGAACTTCATTCTACTACAAAAACATCTGGCCTGTATTTTCTACACAAAATACTGCGGATTGTGTTTTATGAACGTTGAACTGCCGACGTTATTTTTCCAGCAAGAAAAATGTTAGGCTTTATTTCCTACACAAAAGTGTTTATTTTTAAGCAAAAAATTATGAACTTTATTAAAAACCTGGAGTTCACGCTAGCTATTTCTTACTACCCTACGTTATACAGCAAAAGTTGTTGTAATTTTTCGGCTAAAAATGCATGATTTTTACCCCTATTCTGTGTTTACTTCGACAACTTTTTTTAAGTAGAAAAAATGATCCAATCTGACCTAAATCAACAAAAAGATATAATATCTGCACGCTGTTTTCTGTGGTTCGTGTGGTTGTACAGTGGATACTGCATTCTTCTTCTTCGAACTAGGTCCTGGTGACTTTATACACGTCACCTCACGTGTGCAGTCATTGTGCTGGTTTCCTTCGCGTGGGTCGCACCGACCGCCCACATGGAAAACCAGCACCAAATTATTAGTCTTCTCTTGCTCCCAACTCTACCATATCAAACTGCAATAGTAATTAAAAGTGGTCTGCTAATGAAAACCTCACTGTCTGCACTAGCTCTTGGGTGTGCTATAGTGATTTGATGCACAAATTCTACTGAAATAGTTATACAAACATGTTTCTTTTCAATACAGGCTTGCAATACATGATAATTACATCCCTGGCAACACCAAGAACGCTTTTGTTCACCTAATTATTACATCCCTTGTGGGTAAAAAAAGAGATTGTGTGGTTTAGAAAATAAAATCTCCGAAAAATGCAAGAACTTACTGGACTTCCTGATAATAACCTACTCTAGCCTTTCATTCAATGAATGTAGAGTGGCTAAGGAGCCTTGAACGAACACCTAATCTTTTATTTCTTGTACCTGGCGTAATGCCAGGAAAAAACTTCAACAAAAGTTTAATAATTGTCCTCTAACAAACTTTTCTCTTTCATTCATCGCATTCGGGAGAATTTAGTCACATTTCAAATTCTGTTATGCCCAAGAAAAGTGGTTTTTGCAGCCGAAAGCGATGGCTGCATTGGGAACGTTTTGGGGCTCGCCCTGGGTATTCGAGCCTTGCGGGAATGTCTATTCGGTTACCTCAGTGGCAGTCAGACTCTTGTCGCGTGAAGCAATGCTGTGCTGCAGGCTTTGGATCTTTACGAGGATTGTAGTAAATGGGTGGAAATTACGTGAGCAGGGCCCAATTCTCGTATATTTCGACAAGGAAAGTTGGTCATTTCATAAGGGTTACTGTACTTCTGCTATTATCTTTTCTTGAGTAACACTGTACGGTGGCTAAAGCCGTGTAGTGTCTTGTGTTCCTAACGGAATTCTTGGCCGACCAGAAGCTAAAACCATGGAACAGATTCAAAGGCGGCCGAACAGTCTGTTAGATACATATATATATATATATATATAGTTACAGACTGCATCAACTCCGTCCTATCTCTATTGTGTAGTCAGTGACATGGCCCAATTGCATTTACTGCGTATAAAGTTCCATCAAATGGAACTTCGAGGGTAAGCCGAGCTTAGCCTAAAAGGCTTGATTTCTCCTGATCATCTGACACGTGCCTTTGCCTGTTGACCTTGTACGCTGTTGTAGCTCTTAGCAGCAACGTGAAATAACGTTTGAGGTAACTCAAAAATCCGTTATAAGGAGCAGTAGTAAATTCCTAGACGTCCTAAGGGTGATCGATTTTGTATTAATTTGCCATATGCCTCGTGTTTCCTTCCGCTTCGGTGACACTCCCGGAAGCGCGGAGATTCTCAATTCCGGAATCCAATCAGGTATACATTTTCTAAGGCTAATTTCGCGGCCAATGATTCGGCGACGCGACCACCGAGAAATTTTCTTGCAATGTTAATGAACTTATTCTTCGTCAGTGATCTATTGAATGGACTAATTACATCGCCGGGATTGTTGACTTGCTCCCTTGCTCTATGTTTCTGTATTTCTTTTTGTCGTATGCGATTTTTATTTATTGATAGGGAAGTTGCACTTACCGAATTGTATTTATGCCTTTTAACTTTCTTACTGATATTACTTTCATCTGTTCTTCCTCTTCTTTCCCGACTCGCTATTCCCATGCGCGTTGATCTTGTGTGGGATCACCCTCGTGTATGGGTTTCACGTTTTTCTTCGCATTGTCCCTTCTTTTTCCTCTCTTAGAACAGCTTAGTACTAATTTAGGGAGGCGTAAATTGTCTATATGCCATACCGTATCACGCCTCTAACTTAATAATTTGGAAGATTTATTTCGTGTAAAGTTGAAGTACTTTGTGGACCTTCCATAAAATACTCCCGCGCTATCCTGCATCTGGTACCTAGAATTACTGGCATTTATACTGTATTATTTTTTAATGCAAATAAGATTTATAGTGTCTAAGCGTATTAAATCGTAGAGTAAAAGGAAAAATAAAGCATCTAGATAGGAAAGCAACATCCAAGAGAATATGCTGCCATGGAACACTCCATCGTAATTATTACTTACATTGATTTAATTCTTTAGTCGATTCTGCTTAGTGCGTCTACACTGGTCCCGCTGATATGGTCACTGTGTATAGCCGGCTGGTCATCAAAAGCGAAATTAACAACTTTAGGTAAATTAATTTTGACTGTATTACGCTTTGATAATCAGCAAATTAATGACAGTGTTTTGTCCCGTATAAGCATAACGTTGGCCTCAATAATCAAAGCTACTATGTACACAATGCACAGCGTTGGTTTCCGTACCTGTAGAATTGGTCGCATTACCCGCCTGGTCTTTTTAACCTGCGGTCCTATTCAATGGAATCGACAGTAGCATACTAAGCGTAAAACTATTCTTTGTTTATGAAATGCGCTTAACCAATGACGAAATAAATGTCATAAACTATTACTTAATAATTAGTTCATTTAACTAATAAAGACACTCGGTACAATGTAGGAACTGTAAAGAGACAGTAATGGGGCTCATCTGCTGTAAAGGTAAAGTCAACTGGATCCCACATCCCAAGTGGGAAATCCTCATGCACTGATTCGTGCTGCGGATGTCGTGTTTTTCCTGTTACTGTTAAGCTGAATTTTATCTTTTCCACTACTTTCAGTGAGAGATCTTGAGAATTAGCAGAAAACAAATTATTAATAATTATATTGCAATCACAAATTGAGGAAAGGGTAGCGTGGCAAATTTCCTATTCAAAGTTGACTCTTACGATCTGATCTCTTAGAATCAAGTCTAATAAATACTAATATATCAGTTATCACGTCAATAATTATTTCTGGTCTGAATAATAATATGCTATTGGATATGGCACGAGCGGAGGCACGTTTCAAGACAAGGGGAGGTGGCGCAGCAGAGGGTATATAAAATACTTATCGCTATATTCAATCTTCTCAGACACCCTGATACACAATTCTTTCGGGACTTAGTACACACAAATGCATTGTCCTACGCGTGGGTACAAAGAACGCACTAAGCACTCCTACCGCCTTCTACACCTCTCACCGGAATACTAAGCCCCACTATCATGATCACCATTCAGATACTTATCTTGTATATTAGGATGCGGCAGTAGATTTCGGACCCGGTCTCTCCTCCCTGGCCTCCACGTATTGCTGGTCTGAATGCTCGTCTGGACACACTGGCTGCCTCTATAGGCCGTCCTAAGAATATATACCCGGCGATTTGTGCGAAAGTAAACAGCCAGCCGGTCTGTAGTTCCGGACACTTTTGTCCCTCGCAGCCCTCGATTTGTGTTTCTCTAGCCGACTATTTTGCCCTCTAATTAACTAACCGTGACGCCGATCTCCTCGATTTATATATCAAATTACAGCCCTCGAGATATTATAACTATCGAATGATCTTTCCCGCCTCTATAGTTCCTAATTTTGATACTATTTGCCATAAATCGAGAGAGGAGAGCGAGACTATTTCGTTTTCCCCATTAGAAGCTCTAAATTCTCTACCTTGGTGGGTTCCATATTGCCTATACACTAATATCAAGGCTATGGGTAGACTCTAGCTATGAGTACATATACAAAGATGTTTGCGGCATGCCATGGTTCGGCCGCAAGGGTTCCTAAAGAAACACAAATTAGCTCTTCCGACTGCCGTGATCCCTCGAACTGTCTTGTGATTGGACGAGGCAGGTGCGACACTTGTTGACGTCACCGCGTCCCTTGGTGCCTGCGTCCCTCTCGGGCAGCATCGCTTGCCGGTTATCCGACTTGCTTAACTGCGCAGAAGCTGTATGCTGGATTTTGGTAGTAATTTAGGCATGTCGTTACATACTTCACGACAGGATTGATGTCCGTTGCCCAGAGCAATTCACGGCTGCAGTCCACCACACATTGTCAGAGCTTTGGCATCAGAGACAGACAGTTCATACGACGGCTGCGACATCCCCCGCCGACATCCCCACTTTTTGTCATGTTGAGTATACCAGCTGTAGCGTCTGAACGCAGGAAACGCCGACGCAGCAAGCCAATGAGAGTCCACCTGTTTGGCAGAGAGGCTCGATCTCCCGCATCAGCCCGGGTGAGGCTAACACCGTAACATTCTGCAGTTGCAGGTGTAAACTGCAAAAAAATGAAGAAATTTGACTGTAGAACGAAAGCTATCGAGCCATTGTTGTGCAATTGGCAGCCGATACAACAAATATATTGGGTAGGATCTGGCTGTGATTTGATCACAGTATGACCAAAGTTTAATGAAGTTCCCGGAACCAACACCAGGGAATACAGGTTGAGTTAGGTAAAGGTGGGTTCACACAACGGTCAGATGAACGTATTGTGTCAGCTCAGTGTTTCAATGTTTTGTTTTTCTTCCTAATGAATGTAACTGCGTTACTACCGAAAGATTTATTTTATAAGTAAAAGTTTCCTCGCATCTTCCATCTCTCACTAGAGAACAGATGTACGGAAGCGAATCGATGAGCCGAGGTACCGGTCGATAATGAAAGAGACTTGGGGAAAGGAAGCTCGACGTTCATAAACCTTCACCGGCCAAGTGACCTTATATGGTCACTTCCATAATGCTATTCGCAAGAAGGCGTTTTTCAGCTGCCCGACAGGGAGTTAACCCGTTAACGGGCGGCTGTAAACGCTACCGGAGAAATAACATAATAAAAGTAACCGCGTAGAGTTACAGGCAACTGAATTAAATGCAATTAAGGCTGACGAAAGCCCATTCCCCCAAAATGCCTCTTACAACCAGCGTAATGGCAGTAGAAGTTTAGAGTTATGTGTAAGAACTGACCAGAATGTTTACTGCAACTTACGACATGAATATCATGTAAATCTTTATGTTATCATTACATTTATATGACTGACCGTGTACTTCCGTTGTGTATCTGCTGTTGTACTTCTGCTGCTGCTCAGAGTTTTGTGCCATTTCGCTTCATCTGTAATTAAATAGGTACAACTGCTCCACACGGGTTCAATGTTCATCAGTTTTCCGTATCCTGGAGATTATGCTTCTATTTATCCCTTATTTATTACCCAGCGCCTTGCATTATTACTTGTTGTCCCGCCGACTTCAAATGAGACGTGCCTATTCAGTCGGTAGTGAAGGAGGTGGATTATTTAACGCGTTCTTGCCTGGAGATTCTTTGAGCTGCTGCCTCTAGCCTGCCTCGGATCATCTTATTCAATTTCCTACGGAAATTAATTCTCTAGATGTGCTCATTGGCCCGACGCCGACTTATGCCGCGGATTTTTGCCTTAACCTCAGATTGACTTGACGACTTAGCGCTACATTGCGAAGGCTGCGTGGATATTGCGCCGTGCAGCTGTGCTGCTTACTGTGAAGGCTGCGTGGATATTGCGCCATGCAGCTGTGCTGCTTACTGTGAAGGCTGCGTGGACTGTGGATACTGCTTCATACAGTACGTACTGCTTTTACTGTGAAGGTTGTGTGGATTGTGCATTCTGTTTCATGCAGTCCTTCGTTTACTGAGAAGCCTGTGTGGATATTGCTTCAGGCAACAGTGTCGAATTACTGCGAAGGCTGTGTGGACTGTGGATACTGCTTCATACAGTATGCTTACTGCGTTTGCTGCGAAGGTTGTGAATGTTGTGTGGTACAACAGTGCCGTTTACTACTACCATGCGAAGGCCGTGTAGGTATTTCGTCATCCAGCAGTTTTCTGTAGCGCTGCATTGCCACCGTTAAGCAGTGCGTTGTACAGTAGTGTTTTTTTTATGCTAAATTGCGAAGGCAGTGCCGAAAGTGTGGCATGTGTGATTACGTAGTGTGGCCCCAGCATAAGAAGTGCTCAAATGGCACGCTGATACCCAGTACAACATTAAAAGAAACTAGGACGCTGGATGGCGCAAGACCACCAGTCTCGTCAGTAGCTTTGGCATTATCACACCTAGTCCATCAGAAGGCACAGGATGGGCCATAGGGTGGGGTTGGTTAGCTTCGCCCATCCTATGCTGTTGGGAGCAGCGACCCTGAGGAGAACCTTCAAGTTACCTTAGCTAGCCCTTCGAGATGACTTTCCTTCGTGCCCCCGTTGCTTCCTTCCTTTTTCATACTCCTACTGATTTTACTTTCCTCTGTTCTTCCTCTTCTTTCTCGACTTTCTGTTTCCATGCGCGTTGATCCTGTTTGGGAACGCCCTCGGGCATCTGTTCCACGTTTCTGTCGACATTATGGATGTCCCTTCTCTCATCCTCGGTGAAGTCGCCTTTACTGTGAAAATGGAAACCAATAACTACTCAATATTAGAATATAATTCGTATCAAGGAGAACCCACCTGACTGCCTGCGAGATATTATGATTAGAACTAGTTTCCTTCTGGCAGTTTTCGGGTAGAAAGACAAAGCGATACGGAGACACATCTCGGACGAAAAAATGATCACCTTTCTCACTCCGCTGTACGCCACAAAGTTGACGTATCGTGAAAAATAAATCGAAATTTTTGCAATTTATTACAATGGTGTAGTAATCGAACATTCCCGTTATAGGCCTTCGATATCCTTTCAAATTTTTGATTACTTCATTATGAGTTGAATTAGGTAGAACAGCTGTAACTGAAAACCGTACACGATATGAAACATATCACACGGCACCAAGTGCACGCTCTTTACTTTCACTGACCCTAAGTAAAATCAGAAGGCTTGTGCGTATTTTCTTCCCCTCTCTGTATCATTCTAGCTGTAGCACTCTCATTTCTGTGCGCCTAATTATTATTCCGAATACTGGCTGCAGCCGAAATAAAAATTCTGGTGTCCATCCGTCTCCCGAATGTCGGCCGTCCTAATCGAGGGCAACATTTTTAGCTGGGGTGAACTGCCTGCGTCGCTGCGATATGGACTTGTGTTCTCTAGCCGTTTCTCTTCGGCCGACGCAGGATGGATCAGAGGGTTAGGTTGTTGAGGCTTGCCCAGTTTATGTTAGGAGTGGAGATTGGTGCGGCCCTCTTTTCCGTTCTTGCTGTTTTTTTTTTTTTTTTTTGTTTTTAGAGTTTGCGATTCTCTTATGTGATACTTAATTTAGGATTATAGTGAAGTTTAGCAGTTGTGTAAATAAAACGACTAAAATGCCGTAACGAGGCCACGGGGCCGCATTGCCGTAAACAATGCCACAGGGCCGCAATGCCGTAAACACTGCCACAGGACCGCAATGCCGTAAACAATGCCACAGGGCTGCAATGCCGTAAACAAGGCTACAGGGCCGCAGTGCCGTAAACAAGGCCACAGGGCTGCAATGCCGTAAACAAGGCTGCAGGGCCGCAATGCCGTAAACAAGGCCACATGGCTGCAATGCCGTAAACAAGGCTACAGGGCCGCAATGCCGTAAACAAGGCCACAGGGCTGCAATGCCGTAAACAAGGCTACAGGGCCGCAATGCCGTAAACAAGGCCACAGGGCTGCAATGCCGTAAACAAGGCCACAGGGCCGCAATGCCGTAAACAAGGCCACAGGGCCGCAATGCCGTAACGAGGCCACAGGGCCACAATGCCGTAAACAAGGCCACAGGGCCGCAATGCCGTCAAAAAGGCTGCGGGACCTCAGACCAAACTGTTTTATTCGGTATTGTTACGCAAGTCTCTGTTAAGCCCCAAAGCATTGACCACAACAGTACTTGACTCTTAGGTCCAAGTGGCTTCTGACGCTGGCGACCAAAATGGGACAACAGGGATTTTCTCAAGAGCTATTATGAACATGTCCAGACACGGTCATGCAGGCAAGCACCCAAGTGTGTTCTCGTCGTATCGAAGATACCTTCTCCGCAAGAAAAATATTGGGCACTTTGGAATTTTTCTCTTCAGTATTAGATAAGGGGAAAATGATAGCTCATGAGAAAATCCCATTTTTCCGTTACCAACGTTTGGCCGCCAGCGTCAGATCTAAGAGTCAAATACTGTTGCGGTCTATGCCCAAAGTATACTTATACTTTGCGTCCAATTATCTTGGTCTTTGCGTGTACTCCTACAGCATCAAGCAGAATTTACATTCGGTAATGGAGGTTATGTTTTGTAGAGTTTGTCTGTAAGTCTCTTAGTCTGTATGTTCGTTTGTCATCATAACACAGAATGTTATGGGCGCATCTTTACGAAATTAACAGGAATTGTTAGGCATGCTTGGAGAAACACATGATTAATTTTTGGTAGGATCCTTTCAACCGTTTGCTTGACTGTCTACATGTTTTTTTCTAAATACTTTAAATCACAACGTTACAGATGAATTTTTTATGAAATTTGCATTAATTGTTTGGTAGGTATGTTACGATGAATAAATGACCTAGTTTTTGTGATGATTTGATCGTCCAGTAGTTGGTCTCTGCTTTATTTTATGTTTGTTCTCCATATAGCTTAAAAGTTATGAACAAATCTTCAAGAAGTTTATAGGAATTGTTCGAATTGTTAAAAGACGTAAACGATAAAATTTTGGTGATATTCGGTTCGTCTGCTTGTGTGTTTGACTAATGTTTATCAGAATGTTTGTCAGCACTATTACTCAAAAAGTTATATGCGGATCATTATCTGCATGAATAGTTAAAATTGATATAAAGCACAATTGACCCAATTTTAGTGATGATCGGACCGTCCGTTAGTGTGTTCAATTAATGTTTGTCTTTGTATTTGTCAGAACATAACTGAAAAAGTTACGGCCTATTTTCAAGTATATTCCAGCAACTGTTCTTATTTTCAAGAGGCACAAATCATCAAATTATATTGGTGCTAAGAAAGGAAATCATAATATCAAAACCAATTTTAGTTTTCGTTAACACTGCCTTACCTTGCGGAGGTATGCTTTCCCGGAGTTCTCTAGTTTGTTAGGTTTATTTTGACACCTTTTCACGATTATCTTCGGCAACTTTAAAGGCCTTGTTAGTTCAATTTAAATCATGCAAATTAATGTAAATGTGTCACAAAGCTATTACAGTTGCAATTTAGGCGAAATAATACCTGATCCAGGGACAAACCCCATTTACATACTTGGGCATACCTATAAATCCTATGTCGGATCCGGGCTGAATCATTTACCAAGCGATCCACTAGAGGGTTTACTACAGTAAATGCTTTTAGAGCATTCTTAATATAAAAAGGAGAACCAAGCTACACAGATAAAACATTTTTACTGGGTAAAAGCAAACGTTTCGGATTACCCAGTAAAAATGTTTTATATGTGTAGCTTGGTTGTCCTTTTTATATTAAGAATACGATTCCCCAGAAAATACCCTATAACTATGGTTTTGCAGCACTACCGTGCACGATAGTAATGCTACCGGTACGTAAAATTTTCTGATACAGCTTAGATGGTGCTTCATCTTTTGAACGCGTTTTTAGATCAATTAACGGCTTGTCCTATAAAATTTATCAATTAGGTGAGCAATGATGATATTTTACTGGTATCGTTTATCCTCATTTGCTCGCTCAGGGGTATCTAGGCTTCTCTAGAAGATTCCGTAGAATTTGCTGCTACATTTTAATGCAGATCATCTCGACATTTGCATCTCAACCTTACCGGTGTGTTCTTTGCTGATAAATGTAATTTCTTCCAAAGAGGAGGTGTGTCCGAATTTTGGATAATAGACATAAACTACTTAGCCTATTCTAACAATAGTTAGATACATATATTTCTTACTTGCTTTTACTATTAATTTAGCCTTGATTGATAGCGAAGGTTTAAGAAACTTTAGTATAAGTTACTTACAATTCTCTGCTAACGCTTAAAATGATGGAATGGTTTGAAGCTTTTGTTTTCTGAGTCACACCACTTGCAGTTGGGGCTGGATTGTAGTTCTAACATCCCCCGTGTTCAGATGGACTTCAGTGCACCGCTCGATAGGATCAACTACCTAAGTCCTTTGTACAAATTGGAGTTGGTCGGTGAATGTGGTATAGTTTTTGTCAATCATTCGTGATTTTATTACTGAGCGACGGCAGATCGTGTCTGTGGTTGGCTGTTTGAGTACCTCAGTCCAAATGGTTTCGGGAGTTCCTCAGGTACCGTGCTTGGCCCATTGCTGTCTGTTCCGTTCACTAGTAATGCGACCTCATCGCTGAGAACACGATGATCATCAGCTATACCCGACGATTCCGCTTTAATAGCCGTGATTCGTAACCCCCAGCATGCGTTACACCGTTTCCCAGGCCCTCAATAGGAACCTGTCGAGCATTAGTGCCTGTTGCTCTTCCTGGAGTTAAGAGCTGAAGACATGCAGGCAAGAGTTTTATTATCCTATATATGTTTGCTAAGGCATACAACAATAAAAAAAACATTGGTTGTATTGCTCTATCCCTGGCCTCAAGGTCGTTAGGAGAAATAAACGATCCTCCGCTAACGCCCACCCCTTTACAATGGAGACCGCTCGATTCCAAACTCGTCAGTTGAGCCCATGTTTTATACGTTGCTCCTTTTTGATTAGGAATTTGTTATCGGGCTTCGCGTTCAGCAGTTTGGATCTGCAAGCGTTCAAGCCAGCTGTTAGTGGCATTTTGATGGTTCCTTTTAGCGGCATTTTCGTGCTTCTGGTGTTGCTATATAAGCTTCACTTGGATTTCATTAAGTGTCCGTGGAGGCCCGGACGTGTAGTTTCTATTTGAATATTAATAAAGAGTATATATATTTACATCTGAGTAATGACTGTTCTGTGAGCAGACGTTCTCAGTAGCACAGCAGATTCCGCTTCACCGGGTAAAACGACCAGTCGCATAATGCGATCAATTTTGACGGACTAGAATCATATTCTATTTATTATTTACAAAGTAACTTCGTTCATTGTGGAGAACGTTTCGCTGATACAGGACAATACATTGCCCTTAATTTTCTTATAATAAAAGTGTAAAACATTTTAAATTATATTGTTATTAATTATGTTAAGTTATTTCATATTATGAGACATTTCTCACTTGAAAGTATGCCAGTCTACGAGGTAGGTTCAATAAGTAATGAGAAAATGTCAGGGGACACACTATTTATTTTCGTAAGCTTACAAAACTTTGTCTCCCTCAAAATAAACGCCTCTCGCAACTACCTATGCCTGTGCGTCTCCGTCGTGGGTGGACCCTGCGCGAGTCTCTGCGTTGGTTGGGGACTTTCGTGGGCCAAACGCAGGCACTCACCGTCTGGAGTGGCTCCGCGGGTCGCTGTGGCGCTCCTCT
>LQNS02277603.1:1284212-1295700 GCA_001587735.2 Parhyale hawaiensis | reverse complement strand
CTATGGGACAGCCCTCTATCTGTGCATGACTTCTTGTCTTCCCTACCTTCCTTCTCATACCTTCCGCCACACGCCCGACCCCCTCCGGAGCCGCCCCCTACGTAACTACAACAACAACAACCTATATACTTCTCCGTGCGTCTCTCCCTACCACGGAAGACCTTTTTCAAAGTCCTTTTCCATAGTCCCTTCGGTTAACTATCCGATGCCCCTTGTAGCCCGTCTGTTGACGGGAATCCGGTTCCCCGAGGATGTATTTCATGCGTGGGGCCAAGACAAAGTTGCAAAGGGCTGGGCCAGGGCTGTAGGATAGATGTACCACTTTCAAACTCCTGTCAGACATTCAGGTGGTCACTATCGTTGACTTGTGGCATGGGACATCGTCCTGGTGAAACCTCCGCCGAGTACTTCTGCCCGTTAAGGCCTCGTCTCCCTCATCTTCTGCGGCCAGAACGGCCTCTACTGCGCCAATACTACTACCAACTATTTCAAATATCATCCTAACAACTATTTGACGGTCTTGCAGCGCTAACATTTGCACTTCCTCATTGTTTTCCACCTTGCGTACACTTTTCGGTGCTCCAGATCTGTGTCCATCCTCAACTTGTTCATTTCCTGCAGAAAGCTCCGACAGAAACTTACTTGGCTCATCCATTCATCCCATACGCCTTCTCTAATATTCCATTAGCTTCTTGTATAGCTTTGTTACGTTTAACACAAAATTTGATGGCGTAATGTTGCTCCATGTGTCCCTTGATCTTAATACGTCTTCACACAGATCGGCAAAACGAATCCGATTGGTTTCACTATTGCTCACCGCTGCACTCAAATCTACCAATATAGAAAGTTACCAGTGAATACATGCATGTGTACTTCACTATGAAGTACTATTTTGATCGAATCACATTTGATGTCTCTCCTGACATTTTCTCATTGCCTATTGAACATACCTCGTATGGTTAAATGCATAATTTTCGATAGTGTTTTTCTTACTTCCAACAAGAGGCGCTAGCATCGCCTCTATTTCACCACGTCATTGAGACTTTGCTTGATGAACTGTCTGCCTATAGCTGTAATACCCGTCAGTTATTTCCCTTTGCCAATTTACCTCCGTAATTACAAACTATAGAGAAGAAAATTACATCAGCCAGGAAAGTGCGCTTGTTAGCAATATTTTAGCGCAGACTTACCTAAAGCTGTTAAATTCGCTTTTTATGACCAGCCGGTTATAGTGTCCAAATCAGCTGGTCCTGCTGTGGTCAGATGAAGCGGAATCGACTGTATTTATGTATATTAGAATAGATTAGAGATGGTGAATCGTGTACGTGCTGAACACCCATACCAGGGAAGAGTCCAAGTCTGGGCATTAGTTCACTGTCGGCTGTTGCCATGATGTAGTTAACTGTTAGCTAGAGAAGACCCTTAAAAATTGTGTCTCTCAGTGCAGACGCTGTTATTAAATACCTTTCCTTAATCATCGAATGTGTCCTGAATTTGGATTGAAATTGTATTTCGTTGTTGAGGAATTACACCAAATTATAGTTATCATGATAAAATTTCCGGCAAACTGGAATAACAGGTTTACTTTAATCTGCTAATTTTTTCGCCCATCCTATGTTATGGGGAGTAGCGCCCCCAGGGGGCTTGTGTAGGTTACCTTAGCCATTAGCTAGGCCTTCGGAACGGCTGTCTTTCGTGCCCACTTTGCTCCCATCCCATCTTTTACTCCTACTGATCTTTCTTCAATCTGTTCTTACTCTTCTTTCCCGACTTGCTGTTCCCATGCGCGTTGATCCTGTGTGGGAACACTCTCGTGAATGGGTTCCACGTGTCTATCGTCACACTATGTGTACCTTGCTTCTTCCTCTGTTAGATCGCCGGTGCTGAAGAGACGGAGACTTAAACTACTCAATATAATAATAATAAAAAAAATCTGCTAATTTTTGCTTAAGCTGATAATAGCGCCATACAGGCCTAGCCTCTGAAGCACTATAGTAACCCTATTTTACTATTGACATATGGTGGCGTGTGCGGTGGAGAAGGGGCGTAAGTTCTAAAAAAATGAAGATGTAATTTTCCAATTGTGTTGTGCAATACATATGTCAGATGCAGCTACTCAGCTACTTATCAGCGCTAAATTCATAGTCGGACTTGAATTCTGATCTATGCTTGAAGAGCACACACTTCACTCTTGATATGCACCGCATTACATAAATTTAAGCCTTTCAGTCCCAAAAACTCTGCTCTTGCTATGAAATTCTAAAACAAGTTCATAATAGACACGCTGATAGTAGTCACTCGAGCTCCACCTCCATTTTATTCAGTCGTAAATAACTACAAGCACTGACCTCAGACGGGTTGTAAAATATATTGTCTAAATTTTCAGAGCGACAAACAACGCGGTGGGAAAGGTAAAGTCAACTTAGACCACACCCTCACCTGGAAACCCACATGCACTGGTTTGTGCTGCGGATATAGGCCCACTGGCCCCAGATGAGCAAGTGTAGTCGCAGTCGCCCCCGGGTCACAAACTATGGCGCCAATTTGACGGAAGGAACAAATGACCCGAGACCCCCCACCCCCCTCATCTCTGAGGAAGGCAGTTCCGCCACGGCGCCGTGCATGCACACACAACTGCCGAGTCAGCACACAAAGATCTGCAAAGAGCTCGTGTGCCTCACGGGGCATCCAACGAGCGATACAAGGGGTTAGAGCTGAGAACGGTAGCATGCAGCTACCGTGGCGGCTGGTTTCAATAATGAAAACTTTGATGCGGGAGCTAGAGTTCCCGTCGGGAAGAAAAGGGTTTAAACGACTAAGTGAAACAGTTTTTGATGTTTAATGTTTTTTTAATCATATTTTTTATCGTGAAATCTTTCATAAATCACAATTTTGTTCCTGCTTGGGCTTTTTGGCATCAACGTGAGTCTTTAGTAGATGCTAAAAGCGATTTGTATTAGTCTCCTTGTGATTTTAGGTTACATCAACATAACTATTGTTAAATTGTTAATGTTTAATTTCACTATTTTACTCAAAATGACATCACAGTTTTTCCCGACTTTTTTAAAAAAGTTACCGGCTGAAAAAACAACCTTAGGCGTCAACACTTTTTTGTTACGAAGTTATCGATGGTGCTCATGTCCCTTCTCCCCCTGAAATAATCATAATAATGAAAATCTCTCCCTCCGCCGAATGCGTCATATACCCTAGGCATGTTTGTGTGTTCGGTACTATAATAGATTTTTTAAATTCCAGCAAGCGGAAATAACGTCACCAACAAAGGCTGCGAATTTTTATGTAAGGAGATCGGCTTTTTAATCAATTTAGGGTGAATTTGTTCCGCTCACATTGAGAAAATTAGACGAATACTCGAACCTGCAGTTCCTGTGTTAGAAAAGGCAAACCTGAAACGATAATTTTTTGTGTTCTTTAGAATGTCGCCAAAACATATGTATGGCCGCAGATTTTCCATGTAAAGCATTAGGTAGCATAAAAATTTCAAAGGAAATGTACGTAAATCAGAACAGCGCCATGACTTATTTTGCGAAACGTTTTCGAATGTAAACAAAAGCTTGAAAATTCATTCCGTAGGTCTCTATGCTCGGGTGTCGCTGGTACTTCTATTCGAGAGTTATCACAAATATCAACAACCTTGACTTTGCCTTATCTTGATTCTTCGGACGAGATCCAGGTGGTGTAACGCACACCGCGCACATCTTGTGCAGAGGTGATGCTGCTTTCCTAGACCTACGGGAGGGTTAGCAGCGAGTTTTCCCTACACTGTACGCAGCCACTGACAGCTGGTTGGTCTGGCACTCTCAGTAGGTACCGTATGCTTCCAGTAAGCTTCCAAACTTCATGACTTCAATACAGTGGCCGTTTCTATTATGACGTGGCACTCTGTTGAGCAGCTTCGCACCCCGGACAGTGAAGCTGTTAGAATACTTTGTGGCTGTTTAATCGCCATCGTATATAAACAGAATTTGTACTTTACAAGTGCGACCTTTGCGGCCTGAGTCCCTGGCAAAGATCCACTCATTGCTATTGCCAGTAATTCTTCCTATAATTTACCAAACATATTTGATCGTGAAGAGCTCGAATCTCCGTCAACTTAAGTGCATTTGAATGAGGACAAGCCTTTCGTGATAGTTTAAGTCTTGCATGCTTCAAATTTTGGCTGAGGTTGATCTTTGAATAGCCTCGAGGCGCTCTATAGGGTCTTTCCGTTTGCACGGTACCCAACAATTGTAAAAATGAGTGAAAATTCTCCCAATTTACTGTGGCTTCGCTGCTTCACACTATGCATAGGATTTTGGAAAAAAAGTTCACCTATACATACCGCTGCTATTCTCACAGACTTTTATTACGCACAGACTTTCTTGTTCAGGACGTTGACCTTTCACACATCTTTTAGTTGCATTGCCGCCAGATCTTGTACGGACGGATTTCCTTATATAAAATATACGGCGGCAGAAGACTAGGATGGAATCCGAAGTGTCGTGATAGGGCAGCGGCGACTCCCTATTAAAATACATGGTCGCCATGGCTCAATAAATTTGCATGCTGGCGCACGGCTCATCCCGAAACCTTCCATAAAAATTTAGGATCTCATTAAGGTTTCCTTTGGCCCAAGTTCCATCAACGTTATTTTATTTATGAGATTTGGACTCCCCCTTAAGTTTAGGAAGGGATTGAGAGGCCACCAAGTTACTCCAACTCCAACTCTAAACACTCGCATTAATCTGATCTAGAGTTAGGTATGGACTCCAGGGGGCAGATACCCTTCCTAATTTCTTCAACTTTTGGCTTCCAAGGGAGATTGTGAGCGCCATCTAACTTATAATGGGCCCCTGCTGCCGCTGCCCTGCTAATGTCTCTCTGAAATATAGCCCTTCTTCTCATTATCGCAGCCAGATTGAATATTTTGGCGCGGAAGTGGGCAACATCAGGATGTTTCTACTTATTTTTCTTCGTATCGGGACCAGATGAAGGATTTTGTCTTAAAATAAGGAATAACGCGATAGGTACTTTAATTTATTTTTGCCCATATCCCCCATCAGATTGAAGATTTGGTCTAAAGTTAAAGACTAACTAAACATCATTACTAAATAACTTAAAGCATGACAAATTTTAGAATTTTGGGCTAAAAATAGGGCGTATAACAAGATTTTTTACTTACTGTTGCACATATCGAAACCAGATGAATTATTTTGAGCTAAAACTAAGGAATAACACTGAATCTTTACTTATTTTGCTCTTTTTCCGATCAGATGAAGCATTATGGCGTAACATAAACTTCTGGGCAGTTTTACTTATTTTTTGGAAGTATCACGACGAGATGGAAGAAATTGGCCGGAGACTAGTGCTAAAAAATGAGAATGCTTCCTTGATTTCCGACTCGAGGCCAGATGCAGAAACACGAACATGATTTTTTAACTGTTCGTTCTATGTACTACGGTGAGATTTTGTAGTTGGAGTTGGGTTAGTTAAAACTGCAGTTAATATTTGTGAGAATGTAAAACCAAATCTATTCTACACAAAGGCAAAAGACTAATATTAAATAGAAGTCGACAAAATTAAAATTTAACGTTTCGGGACACAAATCCCATCTTAAGAAAAACCTACAAACTAACAACCTATCAATAAAAATCTTTTATTAGCAAATCTATTAGTGGAGCATGGGTGTTGTCGGGAAGAGGTCTCAAATGTGAATGAACAGAGCTACGCGGTAGGAGCCGGATGTCAGCTCCTGTACAGTCGGCAGATGTGAGGCTAGGTGTTGACAGTATGCAGTGGTACAGCCGAGGTCATAATGTTGAGGCTAGGTCNGGATGTGGAGGGACTCTAATGTTGTGAGCTCGATGGGATTGGAAGAGTCTATGATGGAGAAGTCATTCCTGCTGATGGGATGGTTGTTTTGCTCAGCATGCAGGCGGGGGCTGAATGTGAGGGTTTCGCACGTGGCAAACCGGTACGGCTGGATACACCTAAATGTTGGTCAATACGGGCTTTGAAGTGTTGTCCTGTGCTACCTATAAAGTGGTGGCAATAATGATTGCACATTTTGAAATTTGTAATAAGTTTAAAAATACTACATCAATATAGTTGAAATTTTAACTGAATAATGTTACTTTAACTAGTTACCGATTCCTTGTAATCATTATTGTATTCGTTGTCTTTTCAAAATTTTACCACGAAAATAATAGTTTGTGGGTGCAAATCGGGTGGAAATAAAGATAGCACGTACGGAAAAAAATTGTATTTTAGAAAACAATGAAAGCAAAAAACATAATCTTAATATTTACAAGCGTTTCCTTTTGATTGCAACACCTGTTCACATCGGTCTGGGGCGCGTAGATAGCTGGCCGCTTTCGTAGCTATCGTTACTGTCGGTTTGTTTTTTCTTTAATATGCTTTGTACCATCTTCTTTGTTTATGGGATTCTTTGTTTCTTCTCCTTTGTATATTTCTGTATTTATTAGTACATAACTGTATATTTATGTTCTTTTATTTCTTCTCTTTTTTCTCTTACTTTGTGGGGATGTAGAAAGCGACCCGGGACCGGGTCGGGCTCGGGGGTGTCGTCTCCTCTATTGTATTATTAGAGGACTGTATGCGAACCTTGCGGAGCTCGACTTTGTGTCCCGTGGTGTGGATGTTGTGTGCTGCTCCGAGACGTTGGTGACTGGCAGAAGGCACGACGCTGAGCTTGCCGTGGCGGGTTTTCAGTCCTCGTTTCGAAGGCTGTGTAGATCGGGGCCTGGATTCCGTGGAATGGCCGTTTATATCCGGAGCAGATTCTGTGCTTACCGGCAGTCAGTGCACGAATGCACCTGTCATGAGATCATCACTGTAAGGGCGTGTAGCCGACTGAAAAATTATTATTTATTCTCCAGATATCGGAGCCCTACAACTGATGATTCTCTTTATGACAATTTACTGACGGCGATGGCCACGATCTAGAGCACGGATCCCACCAAGTCAACGTTTGTTTTTGTTGGTAATGTTAATGCACACCACAAGGACTGGTTGGGATCTGCATCACCGACTGATTGTAAAGGTGTGGCTGCGTTGTACTTTTGCACCTTGTCTGGTTGGGTGTAGCTAGTTCGCGGGTCCACGCATATGGCTGGTAACTGTCTCAACCTCATTATGACTGATGTCCCGGACTTGATGACGGTGACAGTTGGCTCCCCTAATGGCTCTTCAGACTACTCACACCTAGTTTTGTCCTTGGACCTTAATCAGGTCGTTCCTGTGGTAGACACCAGGAGAGTGGTATTTGTTAAGAGCAGGACTAACTGGGTGGCTATTACTGGGGTAGTAAGAACGTTACCTTGGCGTCGAATTATTCACGGTGAGGATCCTGTCTCTGAGCTTAACGACCTGACTGTTTCCATTTTGGAGAGGTTTGTCCCTAAGAGGACTATTGTTGTGAGGTCTCGAGATAAGCCGTGGTTTGACGACCAGTGTCGGTTAGCTTTCAAAGCTAAACAAGCAGCTTATCGGGCAGGGCGACGTTCGCGTGACCGCACGTTGTGGTTGACCTATGTTGATCGTAGGGCCGAGCCTAAGCGTGTGTATGAAGACTCACAGCGTCGTCTGAGGCAGCGTTCCAGGGAGTCTCTGCTGAGTATTGACTATCCACATCGTTGATAGAGTGAGCTAAAGGGTTCAGTGTTCGGTGCTGAACCTTCGTTGCCGCCCCTTGTTGGTCCAGTTGAGGGCATCATGACGGATCCCTTGGCAAGGGCAGAGCGTTTGTCGGCTCACTTCGACGGGAAGCAGAGCAGAGATGTTATCGCTTTGCCTCATGGATGCCACCCTGAACCTCGCTTGACCTCTTTGGCGTTCAGATCTGGTGCAAACAGGGTGCTGCTTGAAGGCCTTGATCCGTATAGAGGTTTGGATCCTGAGGGCACGTTTCCTTTGTTTTATAAGCAGCTGGCTGATGTTTTTGCCCCTAAGCTTGCAGTGATCTTCCGGCGCGTGATACGGTTAGGAAGTTTTCATCGTTGTTGGCGAACTGGGAATATTGCTCCTATTCCCAAGGGTGCGGTATCACCCTATGTGGCCAAATATCGACCCATCACCCTGACGCCCATATTGTCGAAGGTGTTCGAGAAGTTGATTACTGGTAAGCTAGGTCGCTTCGCTGAGGTTACGGGTTTGCTGCCTGCCGGTCAGTTTGCGTACAGAATTGACTTGGGCTGTTGTGACGCTCTCTTGTCGGTGTCATACCATTTACAATCTGCGTTGGATTGTGGGTTAGAAGCACGTCTTGTCCAGTTAGATTTTAGCGCGGCGTTTGACAGGGTTAACCGCAGGGGTCTATTGTACAAGCTGGAGTCCTTTGGTGTGGGTGGTAGGGTTTTGTCAATCATTCGCGATTTTGTTTCTGGGCGGACGCAGCGTGTGTCTGTTGACGGCGTTTTGAGTGCCTCAGTCGGGGTGGTGTCTTGAGTCCCTCAGGGTAGTGTGCTTGGCCCGCTGTTGTTCGTTCTCTATACTAGTGACATATTCTCTTCGCTTGAGGACACGTTGATCAACTATGCCGACGATTCCACTCTGCTAGCAGTGATACCTGCTCCTCGCCTGCGTGATGTAGCGCAGTCTCTGAATAGGGATTTGTCACGCATTAGTGCATGGTGCTCGGCCTGGAGTATGAAGCTGAATGCTAGTAAGACCAAGTCGATGATTATCAGTCGGTCTCGGACACTTGTGCCGCGGCATTCCCAACTGGATTGATGACACTTTGCTTCAGGAGTCTAGCTCCTTGGAAATTTTTGGTGTTGTCATTGATGAGAAGCTTTCTTTTAAGCCGTATATTAGGAGGTTGGTGTCACGCGCTTCCACTAAGATTGAACTCTTGCGTAAGGTGAATTCCGTGATTGGTGATAGTCAGGTTGCCCTGAGATGTTTTTATGCGTTTTTGCTGCCTGTGTTGGAGTATTGCTCACCGGTCTGGGCTTCAGCTGCTGACACTCACTTGCGTCTGTTAGACCGACTTGTTAGTTTAGCCAGCAGGCTGTGCGCTGATAATGATCTAGTGAACCTGTCCCACAGGAGAAGAGCTATGTATGTTTTATAAAGTGTACAATAATGAGAGGCATTGGTTGTATTCTTCTCTCCCTGCCCTCAAGGTTTTTGGGAGAGAGACTCGTGCAGCGTGCGGAGCGCGCTCTTTCACTTTGAAGTCTCTCAGATGTCGAACTAATCAGTTCTGTAGGTGCTACGCGCCCCGGTCGGCTAGGATTTGGAATTTGTTGCCGGCATCGGCTTTTGGTCGTATTGGCCTGCAGGCGTTTGTGTCAGCTGTTCATGATTTTTGCTGGATTTCCTTTAACAGCGTTTTGGGCTTCCCGGTGTGGCAAGATGCTCCATTTAGGTTGCATTACCTGTCCGTGGGAGCTCAAGCGTGAAGTTTTAATAATAATAGAATTAATTAAATTAGCGAGCATTTCTTTAGGGATAACATCCCAGCATTCATTTATGGTCTGCCACAAGCTTTCTTTATCCTGAAATTGTCTCCTATTGGCGTAAGCATGCCGTGAGAGTATCCCCCAAAGATTCTCAATTGGGTTTAGATCGGGTGACTTAGCAGGCCAAGCTAAAGTGGCGATATTATGGGCATTGAGCCAATTTGTGGTCAACCTCGCTGTGTGAATGGCTGCATTATCTTGCTGGAACACCGCTTCTTGCTGATATTTATCAGTTTGAAATGGGAGAAGACTAGTTTCTAAGACCTCTGTGTACTTCTGAGCATTCTGTCTACCTTCCATCATCACCGAATTCGCCTTGCCCTTTATGGAGAATGCTCCCCAGATCATAATGGATCCGCCACCAAAAGGTCGTTTGCTGAAAATTATGTCCTCCTTTCTAAGATCATGCCAGTAGTATTTAGAACCGTCAGGTCCGTCTAGGTTAAACTTTTTTTCAACGGAAAAAAAAAACATTAGACCAATTTTCATGGTTCCATTGCACTTTTTCTCGAACCCATTCTTCGCGTTTTGCCTTGTGTGCTTCCGTAAGTGCTGGTGCAGTTTTTCTCTTCTTATAACTGAAGTTCTTAGATGAACCCATGATCTGTCGCACTCTTCTCGGTGTAACATTTAATTACAAGGATGTTTGCAGGCTTTTTGATTCCTCTCCTGTCCGAGACGCCTCACGGAGAAGTCGGCGGCGGGCTGTAGGGCTTAAATTTGAATAGCGGCCAGGAGACTTCTTTTTTCCGTATTCTTCTGGGTTCTTCAAAAAGTTAGTTACCACCTTTCTAGATCTGCTAACCTTCCTAGAAACCTCAGATATAGTGTATCCTTCTTAATTTAATGCGCTTTTTCCTTTTCAGATAACCCACACTGTCTTCCCATGCTAAGAAATAGGTTAATTTCCAAATATAGAGGTTACAAGGTGGTGAGAAACTGTCCAATATGGCGACGCCGGTTTGTTTTGATATTCTTCTTCTCTAATCTGGATGTAGTAACGCGGAAATGTAATTTTTTCAAGTTGTGCTATCTGTATTTCCACCCAAACTCCTACACAAATTTATACTTTTCATCACAAAAGTTTATTCAAATAGTTTATAGGGAAACTATGATAAGAAATAGATAACTAGTTGAAATAAGGTTTTTATGTCAAAATTTCACATGATATCGCGTAGTATTTTTTAAGTTATCGAAAAATTCCTAATTGTGCTATCATTATTGCCACCACTTTATATGAGGCACATCAGGACTGGCACCGGTAACGGTAAATTACAGTGGACACAAGTGGCGTGGGGGGGTTTGTCTTTAAATTTGAAGTATGACCCTATGGTAAATGAGTTTTGTATGATAATTTGGAGTTGATATGTGGGTAGGCTTCAGAGAGGAAAGTTTTCAAAGTGTTTACTGCATTGACAGATGCTTTGTTGTAGAACGGAAGCGAGTGGAAGAAGTCCAATTTACTGACCCTGGGTTCGCTAATGCCAGGGTCGAACAGCTTGTCTAGGAACAATTTGCAGTAGTGGTCCAGAAAATGGCGAGGATAACCGTTATTTTTGAAGAATGTTCGGAAAAAGTCAACTTCGTTTGAAAATGCAAGGTATGAGGAAGACAAATGGTATGCTCGAAATAGTAAAGTTTTTATTGCATTGATTTTGAATTGATCATAGCAGTGACTAAAAGCAAAGGTTATCCGCACCATAACCATCCCATCCGCAAGAATGACTTCTCCACCATAGACTCTTCCAATCCCATCGAGTTCACAACATTAGAGTCCCTCCACATCCACAGAAGCAGACCTAGCCTCAACATTATGACCTCGGCTGTACCACTGCATACTGTCAACACCTAGCCTCATGTTAAAGCCCTTACGGCTTTAGGGGTACCACGTTTACTGAGCTGGGTGTTCAGGGTTAAGAAAATAATAACGAATACCAGAATTTACTTGGGTGTCCTGCATTTACAAAATTATAGTTCAATCGGATGGAAGGTTGCTGGCTAGCATG
>LQNS02277603.1:1243091-1254578 GCA_001587735.2 Parhyale hawaiensis | reverse complement strand
ATTTTCGTATTAATCTATTTAGTACATTTCTGTAGGATGTGTAGCATATCTTTGCTGTTAAACCACGTTTGAACATCCTGAGCAATCTGAATTTTTTCCTTATAACATATTTCAAATCACGAGAGAACCATTCAGGCTTTTTGAATTTAGAATTACATTCCAGTTGTGTTAACGAGTGATATCATCACTACCTACTGTTTGTTTTTAACTACTACCGCCATCTCTTGTCTTCAATCCATGTTCAGGTGTACCATCACCGTGATTATGTTACTGTTATCATTAAATTGCATCATTGACTAAGAAGGTTATGTTTTTGCCTTTTTACTGTTATTCTGTATTCATGTCTGTTAGCAACATAAATCAACAAATTTTGAACGGATCTTGATGACTTATACAAGACCTGCTAGGAATATCAAAAGCAACAGATTATTCATTTTTTATAATAATCTGCCAGTCCATTTGGCTATCTGTGTGCTCTCCTTAAGCAAAGCAACTTGAAAAGTTGTTGACGGATCTTCAGGAAATTTAGAGTAAGTATTTAGTATGGTTCGAGCAGCAGATGATTAAATTGCGGTGATGATCCATCAGTCCGTTTTTTTTCTACTATTTTGCCTTTTAGCACTGCGCTGTTTGGCGGAGGTCTGCGCTCTCGGGCTGCAGCAGTACTTCTAGCGGACACTAGCATCATTGCTAAGTTTTACTCCCCTATGTTTCTTTTTAATTGTAGACACATTTTTTTGTTTTTTCTCTGTTAACTTCACAAGAAGAATAGGATTCGTATTTTGTCTTAACTGTGGGTGAAGAATTCGTTGTCAAAGTGTTGTCAGTTATGTTGGGCTCCTCTTATTTGAAATAGTCTTACTTTGCCAGGTGTTAACTACCGAAGTTTTACTCTATACTTTCCGTTCCTCAGATGCTCATGATTCCTGCCGGAGAAGTTATGAGAAAAAAAAAAACACGGGAACAAGTGCGACGTTGCTGCACTTTTTCCAACTCTGTACACATGCAATATGTTAAGGCATACACCCAGCCAAGAACACGTCACCACGGACTGTGCGCTGTCTAAAACGTGTCACAACCTGCTTTGCGCGGCTCAGAACTTTTATAAGGTGTTTCATGCCTTCCAGAACCTATCTTTTGCGGCCCGTCGAAAACGCGTCCCATGCGTGTCGTGGCCAACCATCGCCAGCCGCTCGAATGTTTCACCCTCTCATTTTTTGCTCTGTCAGCTCCAGCGCTGCTCGGGCTAGACTCGCTAACGCTATGCCTGAACTGACACCAACTTAAGGGTCTTTAGCTACGGCTTGCTGCTCTTACAATGATACTGGAGTGAAGTGAGGCGGCGAATAAAGTTTGATGTTATTGGTGCTTAGCGGCCCCTTCAGTGGCTGTGCAAAGTAGCGTTTCCTTTTGAGTATGGACTTGATATCCTTCATGTGGTGTTTCGCTTGGCCGTGCCGCGAGCGTTATTGGCTGCGCTAAGTAGCAAGTATGTTATTTTATGTTCCTTTTTGTTAGCATATAGTCACTAAGCGGTTTTAGTGTCTATGTAGTGAACCAACCATTCTTATGCTTTTACATGAATCCGTGCAAATGCTAAGTTCAACTAAATATTTCTCCTTCGCACTCTTGGATGAGATTGGTCCAGATTAGCTGCGTATCCTTGTAAAGAGCATATCTATGTCTGCTTTGAAGTGTAGCATGTTACGCGTATTTGCTCGCCGCCGTATGCCATGTTTGAAAGATTTCATTAGTCTCATCTCGTAACTAAACCGACCAGCGTAGGTGTCACGTCTTTTATTTTTAAAGCAGAGAAGCACATCATCTGCCCCGGCACGGCTGTACCTTACATCACTCGGGGGGAACATGAACTTGGATGCCGAACTGCGGTGCCGCCTTATAGTGCCGTAGGGCAGTTAAAGCTCTGCAATTCTTTAACGAAATGTCAATTTATTACATGAGCAAAATGGTGTACATGGCAGTCAAGGCTGAGTTCAAATTTACAACACACTAGGCTACTTGCATACAGTGCTGGAACTCACTTCATATGTTTAGATAGTGATGGATAAAGTATGTAGCTCTTTGAGTAGTCTAACTACTGAAAACTCTGAGAAGTAGTAGGCAACTGAAATGCATTAAAAATAGTTCTGAAGCTTGTGTTGAATAAAGCCTACATCCATCCTGCAAGGATGGATGAATAGGCCATAGCCATTTGAGGTTAGTTCAGTTAGGTTCGCCCGTTCTATGTTACGGGGTATCGCGTCTCGGGGGGACCCATCGACTGCGTTAGCGCTAGATAAGCCTTCGCGCCGTCTTTCTTTCGTGTCCAGTTTCATTCCATCCATTTTCATACTCCACTCCTACTGATGCTGCATAGTTCTAAATCTCCATTTCTTTCCGGCACGCTGTGCCCAAGTGCGTTTAGTTCTTGTCTGGGAACAGCTTGTGGATGAATTTCATGTTGCTCTCGACATTTTCTACGTCCCTCCTTTTTCCTTTTTGAAGCTTCCATTTAGTACAACAAGGCTAAAACCAATCCTCTTAATATCATATAATATTTCTGGCTTGGTCTTTCAGGGCAGCTTTCCTCTCGTGCCCACTCTACTCTCTTTGGTCTGTGAACTGCTGTTGATGTTTACCATTTATCATATTCTTTTGCTTTGCGTGCTTCCTCTGCTCATGCTAGATCCTTCGCTTGCATGGCATATTCTGCTTGTATCTTGGAATGCGTACGAAAAATGCAGCGTACGTTCCTGGAAAAGATAATTTAATGTTGGTATTAATTCCCGTAGACTTACTTCGCAAATGACATGCGCAGAATATGAGATTCCTAGGAAGAAATAAATGAATTATGTTAAATTTTCTTTGCATGAGTAGAGGTATTCAGTTCTGATTGATGTTACGATTTAAACGAAGTCAATTATTTCTTTCAAATGTTGTGTTCATTTGAGCTTAATCCGCAGTCCATTACATAAACGGAGTTTCCAGAGAAAAGTAGAGGAGAGCTTTTATTGATTCGTTTCACCCACAGATGGGGTGGGTACGACATTGTGACGGTTGAGCGAGCCTATGCAGATGCTTAGGAGTAAACTCTCAGTCTGTCTTTTGATTCAGGTGCAGATTTTATTTAAATCGCCCCGATAGAATCACGAATCATTAAAAAAAACTAGTTTTATTGTATTTGTATTAAAAATAAGTCCTTTTCATTTGTCTATTTTGATAAATATTTTGCATTAAATCATTTTCATTTTTACGGAAAACATTTTGGAGGCTGGCTAAAAAGAATACTTCATCCTCTTTGCAGCAATTTACCGACACGTATAAAATGTTTTCCCCCCTGAGAACACAGCAAATGAAGTTCTAGTCGAATTTTATCACTAACTTTATTCTAGGAAGCAATTAACAATGTTCACTTTCATAACCTAGGGAAGGAGAGCTCCTGTGAGTGAATAATAATAGCAACTGCTAATTGCTCTTTTTTATATCCTCTGTCATATTAACTGAATAGTGTCTATGCCAGCCTCCGTCTCTGCTGCAGCCTTTGATACATGTAGCTTTTGAATTTCACAAAGCCAAGCCATGAATGAATGATAAAACATTTTATTTGAATTTTGACAAAGGATAAGTACACAAGTGCTAGCAGTAACATGACGAAATATTTTTAAGCGGTCTAAAACACAACGTGTAGATAAAAGGTTCATGTATAACTACTTCATATAATATTTAGCTCAGTTCTTTTCAATCCATTGAAAATCCACTAACTTAGCCCTTTCACTCACGGTGGATCTTAAAGTTCACTTTTAAATATTGCTAATGGCACGAATGTTGATCCTTAAATGGGGTCAACAAAGGGTTCAGGTGGGAGCTAGGGGTCATAAGGTAGAGGTAAACTTTAGTTTACGTCACATCGATCGGGCTAATCTAATTAAAAGAAAAAAGGCATTCCAAAACGCAATCAGTAGCTCCTATTGCAGGTGGTAGTAAAGTTGTGACTGTCCAGCCAATAACCAGCAACGCGAGGTATGCGTATAATGGCACCAATGCTTTCTGAGCCCTGTTTCGGTGCGCATTAGCTTTGTACAACAATTTGCTAAATGCAGTTCAGATGAACTTGATGACGCTCACGGAAAGAAGTGCGTCAAGTTTCAAATATGGTAGTGCTATTTGGGAAAATTGATTTTTATTTGGGAACGTAAAGGGATCACGGAGCTGCAGGGCTAACGTCTCAGCCCCGCCATACGCAACACACGGTGATCTAGAATCGTACTGTCTTTATAATCTTAATAGACAACTGTTGTCAAATGCTTAGCTTCTCTTGTGAGCCCCTTATGCCATTATCAGCACCTCTTGAAAGCCTTCAGCCATTCTCAGCAACTGTGAGCTTCCTGCCATTCTCAGCA
This sequence comes from Parhyale hawaiensis, assembly GCA_001587735.2. Classification (NCBI taxonomy): domain Eukaryota; kingdom Metazoa; phylum Arthropoda; class Malacostraca; order Amphipoda; family Hyalidae; genus Parhyale; species Parhyale hawaiensis. Next base: position 1,250,178 of record LQNS02277603.1, on the reverse strand, counting down.
ACTCTTGAGTGCTCTTCAGGACTCTAAGTATCTATGAGTGCTCCTAGCCATTCCCAGTACTTCTTCAGTGCCACCAGCCATTCTCAGTGCCTCATGTGTGCTCCTAATCATTCCCAGTACCTCTTCAGTGCTACCAGCCATTCTCAGTGTCTTATGAGTACTCCTAGCCATTCCCACTACCTCATCAGTGCCCCTAGCCATTTTCTGTGCCTTATGAGTGCTCCTAGCCATGCCCGGTACCTGAATATTCAGTACCTAGTACCTCCTGCCATTCTCAGAGCCTAATGTGTGCTCCTAGTCATTCTCAGTGCCTCCAGCTATTCTCAGTATCTCTTGAGTGCTCTCTGCCATTTCCAGTACCTTTGAGTACCTCCGGCCATCTCCACTGCTACTTTACCTATTATCTTCGTTTTCCCATCGCCTTTTGTCTCCATCAATCGGTTCCTCTTGAGCTCTGAAGCCCCTATTACACGGGCGAACATTGCACGGCAAACATGAAGCTTTGCCCAGCATGCAGCACATTGTGCCTGCTGCCCGGGAGGCGTTCGCTGCTGCCAGAGGTTAGCTTACTTTGTCTCCTGAACAACAGGCATTGCCAGGTCAACGTATAAGTTATTTGTATTGGTAGCAATGACTCTCCAAAAATTGCAGAGTTTGTTCACTATGTAATAACTTTCCTGCGAAAAGTAGGAAGCTTAGAGATGTCCACTGACGCACCCTTGAAATTTCTCTCCCGGAGATTCTGCCCGCTAGTCGCCGAACTTCGCCCTCCCGTGTAATAGGATCGAAATTTGTTGTCGCGTAAGAAGAGCGCGGTAGCGGCCCGATGTAGAGAAGCGACAGCGAGGCTGTAATGCTGACGGTGCCGAGTGTGTCCACCACATTATCTGTTTGACACAGAGAGTTCGCTGTAAATCCCAGTGTTACTACGGGATTTTGTGCTAAGCTGTGGGCTGGGAGTTTCCGCCAGGACTGTAGATTTAATTAAACGTGGAAAAATTGGAACTAATTGATTTACGATTGATCCGCTGAGTACCCAGTTAGATCCACTGAGTCCCCAGTTAGAAGCAAAGTTATACAGGAATAACTCTGTTAGAAGAGTTATCATAATAGTCCCCTTGGGCGTTAGAGGGTTGGGAAGCCTAACCTTACCGCTGCTACTTTTAGGTTTTTATTTCCTATTTTTACGTCGCCCCAAATTCTCGGTCAATTGTAGTCTGTCGCCTGTTTCTTGGCCTGGCTCCTGCATCGAAGTTTCTAGCCGTTGAGCCACTGCCAATGTTACTTTGAGCTTTCGCTTGTTTCTGTTTCCTTCAGCCAGGAGCTCTCAGGGTCTCGCATCCATTGCTAGGATGCCAATATCCGGCAGCCATATCCATTGCCACTTAGAAGTTCCCTAGTATCACCGCAGCGAATTTTAACGCTTCATTTTATTTCGTTTTCTACAGTCATTTTCGCTGCCTCTGAAGAGGTCTACGTATGTTGTCTCTACAGATATTTTTCATCTTTAATTACCTTCACCAAGGAGGTTATGTTTTACTTGTGTTCGTTTGTCTGTCACCAAGATAATTTAAAGAGTTATCAACGGATCTTAACGAAATTTACATGTAACATTAGGCATGTTAATAGTAATAGATGATTAACTTTTGGTGAAGATCCGTTCAGCTGTTTGTCTGCCTATTTTTTCTTAGTACCATACAAGTTGTGGATGAATTTTCGTGAGATTTACATGAGATGCTGGTTATATTACGAAGAGTAAATGGCCAAATTTTGTGATAATGTGTTTGGTCCTTTGTTTGTTTGTCACTGCGTTTGATTTTAAGCTTGATAGCACAGCAACTCAAGAAGTTATTAATGAATCTTTTTCAAATTTACAGGAATTATCAGTAATGTTAAAAGGCATAAATGATTGAATGTTTGTGATGTGGCTCTGTTTGTGTGTTTGCCAAATGTTTGTCAGAATATTTGTCAGAATGTTTGTTAGCAGTATAACTCAAAAGTTATGAACGGATCTTCAAGAGAATTACAGAAATTTATAATGCCATTAAATGGCGCAATTGATTCAATTTAAATGTTGATACGAATAGAGTCATGGTTTCAGAACCGATTTGAATTTTTCGTTACCGTTACTTTACCTGGCGGAGGCATGCGCTCTCAGAGTGCTCTAGTTCTCTTTGCATTTTCCAGCGGTGATCGATGCATCTGAAGTGGTTTCTTTATATTTCCACGGGTATGCCTAACTCTTCCCATCTTCTCTTCTTTCCCAGCCATTCCCAGCACCACTTGAGGGGCCGCTGCTATATCCATTGCTAGTTTTAAGTTTTCAGTGCCCTTCGTCTTCTTGCCCCTATCACCCGGTGGCTCTGGCCACTTCTCACCATTTCCTCCTCTGCCCCACCAGGTAATGGCCACAGATTTGGACAGCGGACCCAACGGTCGGCTGCTGTACAAGATGGCGGGGGGCAATGACGGCGACAAATTCGAAGTTGACGTCAACACAGGCTGGGTGACCGTCCTCAAAGTGCTCGACAGGGAGGAACAGGTCAGTTTCGTCTTCGATATGCCGTTACTCATTGCATTTTCTTCCCAAGGATAAGTTTTCAGCTTCAGATGTTCCCAGATATCTAGCTTTAGTCCATCCTCAAAGCTCTGCAGAGGGCGAGGAAGAAGTTAGTTTTTTCGTTATTTTTCCGTTATTTCGTTATTATTATTATACCCACTGCATTTTTGGATATTTCTCGTGTTCCGCAGAGGGTAAAATGATTTTTTGTTCGTCGACCGTTCAGGCTCACGAGTCGACCCGTCTTCAAAGCGATCAACAGGGAAGAAAAGGCGAGTGTATTGCATACGGCTGTTATTTTAAATAATGCTAGCTATTATTTTCAGAACTATACGTGCTAATATCAATAGTTCTCAATAAAATCATATACATACAAGGTATATAAACATCACAAGGTGAGTTTCTTGTGTATATTGTCGTAAGTTCTATCCTCGCTACATTTCGTTTGTAACAAAAGTTTTTTTCTGCAAGATGTAAATGGAATTTCTTAGTGTCGGCTGAATACCGACATCAAAGTGTTCAACTGGGAGGAAGCGAACTTCCTTTTCATTAAATGTCTGTACTTTTTAAGATCTTCAGAAATGTATTTGGCCAAAGCCGGTGCATTTACTGTGTCGGAGCGTCCTTACGAAATCTTGTCTGCGTTTTCGTTGTCATTGCAAAATGAGTTCTCATGGACGATGATGCTCTCCGTAAGGGCTGCTTTAAGGCCTGTACACACGCTAGTCAAAAGAACGAATTTCGTTATCTCCGCGTCCGATTGCGCTACCGTGTCTATTGAAATAGCACACACTTTTGCAAAAAAGTCATAATTCACTCACGTTTGAAAGATATATTCGAAACTTAGGTGAGAAAATTAAACTTGATGGCTAACAGTTCTACACCGTCTTTTGGTAAACTCAGAACTGTGTTTACAAGGTCAAGAAAACATCCGGACGCTCAGGTGAGAAAATTCGTTCTTTTTACCAGTGTGTACGCAGGCAATTAGTTGACGTGACGGGTACGCACCTTTGTTTTCTTCGGCTTCAGAGCGTCATCGCCGTTGCAGTAGAGGATTGATCAAACATTATAATAAACACCATCGCATCCTTGTTTATTTCTTACAATAAAAAAGATCATTTTGTACGTATCGGTTTATCTGCTTATTTGTCCGCTTTCTGTCAGGTTTCGAAAAACAAGGGCAAGTTAAGCCACATTGCAGACTGTGGCCATCCTGTCGCGCTCTGTTGAAAACCCATTGGCGATAAATAGACCATTTATTATTTATCATTTATATCTCCACAGTCGGGAGGTGTTCTTCGATTATTATATTACAGCTTACATTAAAAACTATCGTGTACATTCATTTCTTAGCAATATTACAGCAATGAATTTACAACCTAATCGACAACGCTTAGTGCCATCGCATACCAAACTAGTTGACCGAACTGGCATCGCAACAGTACTACCTACCGATCACCCACGCACGAGGAGCAATATAACATGTAATTATGTTTCTGCTAATGTTACAGCTCGTTCCATTAGAGGCAGGTAAATGGGAAATGCAGTTATTTCCTCCCGATGAGAGATCTGCATGCCATAAAGCACGACCTACAGTAAAAACATGTAACTATCGAAATTATGTATTTATGTCTCATAACAGGACGGCTTTCTTCAAGTGAATTACTGTGTCCGCCAAAGGGCGATCTGCACAGCTAGTGATGCTAGTCGGCCAGGAGGCGCAATGAGTAATATCCTATCGCGACATCGGCTCCCCTCTGCCATATAGTATAAATTGGCTCGGTGCACTACTACTAGCAATAAAAAGGCGCAAAGAATAGAAAAAGACACCCGAGTGGCCGGCCCCTTTCATGGCCTTTCACACGAGAGAGTCTAGAGGTGTCTCGCGTACGAGGTCGGCTATCTCTCGATCAACAGTTTACCTCACGTAACAGAAAGGGAGAAACACAGATGGAAAACCTGCGTAAATTCATAAAACTAACCTTCGCAGCAGGAATTGCGGCCAGCTGCAACATCCCCTGCGGAGAAGCTACTCAGGACAGCCCTTGAGAAGGCACTCAGGACAGCCCTTGAGAAGGCACTCAGGACAGCCCTTGGGTTCGTCAGCTCGTCAATTGAAACCACCACAGTATAGGATTAGAAAACCAGGCCCAATTCAACGCATGATGATAATAATAAGCTTATAACTCAAATTTGAGCTCACGCAGTTTTGGAATATAACGCATGACCAGGTTGCAGATGACCGCAATGGTAACCTTGTGTATGAATGCTCTTCTTGCTTTGCACTCCTTGCTTTAAGCAATGAAGAGATCTACAGCTTCTCGTAGCACTCTCATGCAATTTGATTTCTATTCATTCCCATATCCCAACTTCAATTGCACCTAATGCGCGCTCAAAATGAACACGTGGCAACGGAACAGAAAGTGAGACTCTCCTGGGAGTACAACAGACGGTCGAAGAACACGAGGACTCGTTGCTGCAATTACCAATTCCAATCTGATTTCTTCCTTTGACAAAACAGCTTTTCGCTCCCGCAAAAAACTTCGACATATGTGATTCAGTATACCTATGTTACTGAGTTAAAATTTATATACTGACTGATGCTTGACTGCGTGCTAGAAACGAATAAATCATCTGCGTGTCACCGAAGGAAAAGAAGTTTTATGCTGCCTTGGAGAATTTAGCCCCAGGATGAAAGACTCTGATGTTCCTGCAAGTTGGCAGCTGGCAGTGCATCCTGCATAAGTAAATCAGTAAAGACATTGTCGTCATTGAAGTAGTATCATCAAAATATATTTGCTGTCATTTTTTGACGGACGAGTGCCCTAGCGTATTTAGATACTCTTGTGACAGGATCACTGGAAGCAGCTACTACGCCTAGTTTTCACCTGTTTTCTTCCTGCGTAACAGAAAATGGACACATAAATCCGTAAATTATAAAACGCTTCATGTATTTATTTATTGTCCGCTGTTAAAGAAAAAGATCGGCGAAAAATAGGCTAGGTTCCAGATTGCGTTAATCAAGTTTCGTTTCCATGGAGACCGATGACCAGGTTGCAAAAGAATGCTCAAGTGAAATTCTTATCCCTTTATAATCTCAATGCATTTCTTACCACGTTGGACATTTTGGCGATTCTCTTCCCTTCTGATGGGATTCAGTAGGCAATAATAAGATCATATTTCAGAAGAAGGCTAAATTTGGAATATGTACTTATCGCTATTAACACTGAATGCAGTTCCTGCTCTTCCAGCTTCTCTTGCCGTTTCCGTGGAGCCTGATATTCATTACTTTTTCTCTACATCAAAATTATATTTTGTTTTGGCTTACGAAAATCAGCGGAGCGTAGAGGAACCGATTTTTTCCAGTGTGGTAACTAATTCTCTATTCCAACTCCTTGGGCGCGAAAATTTTCTTATGCTGAAACTATCTCAGTGTATATTCTGGATATGCAGCGGAAATTAAATTCTGTGATATTTCAGAACATACTAATACAGTTAATTTCTTGGCATGTCATCTAATGAATGGAAGGAGTGAGCTGAAGACGAATTTAAGTGTACTGCTCAGTAGAAAGCACGTATCTCTTACGATAATTTGAGTTGGTTATCGCGTCGTAGCGTTTTCCTCTATGTATTTTAGTAAGGAAAGTACAATCAATGAAGAAAGTCATCACAAATTTCATGTGATGAAGCAGAGGCAAGACAAAGAAGAGAAGATTTCGCTCCGGCCTAGATTATGCAAATATATCGATTATTGCGTGAATTTTATTTCACGCTCGGGCCACTAGTAAATGAATCAAGATACTTATGCTGAGATGCATGCACGTTGGTCTCAATTTGATAGGTTTATTACACACAAACCAATTTTATTTTACAAGTATTTGGTTAAGTAGTAATACTCTATAGAATAATGCATCTGTGTAGCCACTGAAAGCTTAACAAACTTTTTGGGCAATGTAAAACAAAAAACAAAAGCTAATAAAATTGCTTGACGTATTCTTTATAACGTGTTTTTTAAAACATTATCAGAAATGGGATCTAAAAAATACGCAGGAAGTTTATTGAGAAGAGTTGCAATTTGAAATACTGTAGCGCGTTTCTCAACGTCAACACGCACAGTGGGGAGATTGAGAACAGCACGCCTCAGTTCGTAATTTTGTTGAGGAATACAGGGACTGAAATACTTTATAAATACTACAGGATGATTATAGAAAACAAATCGAAAAAAATTAAGTAAGGAATAGTTGTAAACATCCTGAAATTGCAACATTTGTAAGGAAAAGTACATTTCACTGCATCTCATTAGAGGTACATTGTTTTCGTTGCGTCTTACACGTAGTATTCGCCTAAGTATATCTATATATTAATACGCTAGTACCTACCTACCTACGTACCTACCTTTTGTGTCACGCTCTTCATCATTAAAAGATAGAAGGAAATTCGAGCTTTATTCAATTCGAGAAGCTGGCGTATCTGTGATACGGCTGATGACTTATCTCTCGGCCACAGGCCAGGTCTTTTTAATTGTTT
>LQNS02277603.1:1208029-1237758 GCA_001587735.2 Parhyale hawaiensis | reverse complement strand
TTTTGCTGGATTTCCTTTAGCAGCGTTTTGGGCTTCCCGGTGTTGCAAATGCTTCATTTGGGTTGTATTACCTGTCCGTGGGAGCTCAAGCGTGAAGTTTTAATAATAATAATAATAATAAAAGGAATAGTCAACGCTGTGCCTGTAAGTAACGATAAATACATATTTACGACGTTGTGCAGTTGTGTTTCCCGTATTGAATTTATTTTTAACGCAAACGCTTATGCAACTGAGCTCAGGCGGGCTCCCTTGCCATTGGTTCCCACACCCCCCCCCCCCCACACTGATTTGCAGTAGTGACGTTAAAATCTTCATCGCTCGAATTTCTTCCGATCGCATGGCGAATGCTGATATTCCTTTTATCTTAAAGACCAGTACATTGATATTCTTTTTCGATCGTCTTAGCTACTGATGGAGCTTTCATAAAAAAGGAAGGAACCCTGCGGCACATGCCCAGATTTGCTAGCTACTCAACCAGAACTCTTATGGCTGTGAGACGCGTACATGTATCTCATTGGTGGAATTGACGGGGAGCAGTGAGTTTCACGGGGGAGCAGCAGACAAACCGAGTTACTGATATGCGATTGGTGCATACGCGACTGGCTGCAGCCATCAGCGACTCTTTACTGATATGCGATTGGTACATACGGCAAATGGCTGACAGCTATGAGAGACTCTTGAGCTTCACGGGCGAGGCTCCTGGCTCCCTCTTCTCTATAGAAGCTCCTTGCTACTGATAATGGCCAGGCGAATAGGAATTCAGAACTTCAATTATTTCGTACACTTGATGTATGAAGTAATTGGTATCCAAGTTACTACGCTCTTTAAATAGCCATCTCGCCCTGACTCCTAAACGAAAACATGGATTGTATGGCGCTCCCTAAAACTTCCCCCAGGGGCGTACCTCCTCCATTGACGCTCAAACTTCATCCTGACTTGAAGCGAAGGCTCTGAGTGCAAACAAGAAAGTTGATAAATAATCAAATAAATAAATAAAGTTCACAGACTTCTAGCATAATATAGATTTCACTTCATGGCAGCGAAGATTATTCTGCTCAGGAAACTGACACCGAGCGCCTTCACCTCTTTTCATCAATATAAACGGCAGTTCAGTGACCTGATACAAAAACTGTCATTCAAGAAACATCGTATAGTATCCTAAGTCATTTTTGACGCCCGGATACTTTTTAAAAGTCACTTAGTAAATCAACAAATTTTTGTAAAAGTTCTGAGAATTCCTGTATCCACGTGCGCTGAATATCTTCATTAAATGTATTTCCCTTTTGTTTAATTTAGTTTTCAGTCTGTTGTGCAGAGATTTTGCTACGCGTAGTGGATTTTCCAAGAATTTAAAGCCATTAGCCCTCGAACCTCCCTAGCTGAACTGCAGCTGATAGATGGATGGCGCTTGCAGCGAGCTTGTATTTGAAACTTGATGCTGTTTCACGCCTTAGTCTTTAGAATGGGTTCTTCAGCTAACCGTCCGAGTGCGTTGCTATGTTGTTTAAACAGCGCAAAAGTAGAAAGCCCCCTGATTTATCTTACACTGCAAGCTTCAAAGAGATCGGAAATTTTCTAGTGACGTTTGTATAAGCCAACCAGCTTGATGGCGAATATTTTATCAATCTTTTGGAAGACGCGCAGTTGTGTACAAGGACACAAAAATTTGAACGACTTGCCAGGAGAAAACGTGCAAAAGACTGCTGAATCAACGGACCATTTTAGCACCGATAGCCAAGTTATCACGTGAAATCATGGGCATATACCCGCAATGAGCTGCTAATAGCGCTGTGCACCACTCAAAGAACTAAGAGGCCTGTGGTTCCTTTTATCTGCACAATGACATGGAAAATCCGTCTATCATCTTTTTGCTGAATTAGGCACGGTTTTTGCGGAATCGTCACCATCACTGTAGAGAATTTCAGCAAAAGAAGCCAGGAATGGATTTCCTGTGTCATTGTGTATATTAAAATTGCCGTAGATCTCATGTACTTTTGTGAGTGTTGCACAGTGTTGTCCGAGGTGTAGGCGCTATAGATAGAAGAATAGAGACAACTGCTTCCGTTGGGTCAGTGCCCCTAAACAGTGAACCGCGACTGATAGAAGCGCTGACGCTGCATTGTTGATGATCAAGTCGTTTCCTTCGCGATTTGGAAATTCAACGAAAAACTGCAGTTATCTAGTACGGATGAATTTAGGCCCACTCGACTTGACTTGTCCGGAACTGCCGAAAAAAAACTTTGATTTCGTCGCGGGAAATCGTGGTGCAATTAAGTGTTAGAAGCCGCCCGATTACGCTGAGCCCTCTGAAAACGCTAGGTATGTGAATAGCGTGAAGAGCTGCTGAGTCATTATGATTATACATATGGGACGTAACATGTTTCTTAGAATTTATGTGATCTCTTCTCGTTTATTTGTTTTTGCCGAGAATCTTTGTGATGTGAGTAATGAACATGGAGAGAGATTGCATCTGAACACCGATAGAGCAGCGATTCCAAGGGAACCGGAACACTGGCCTTTTGGCAGACTACTGTTAGAATATAAAAAGTGAACATCACACTTTACTCGAAGATTAGAAGGACAAATCTAGTTCAAACTGGCAGGCGTGTATTTTTCATTCATAGCAAATAGCCATAGCACATGGTTCAATATGGCATGGGGTTGCTACTACAGAAATTTGGAACCTAGGTTATTACATGGACTCTAAGTTTTGCTACATTTCCTCAGTTTCGGAGGTCTTCCTCTATCTTGGGAGTCTCTGCTTGAGGAGCTCTCTGTAATAACCTCTTTAACCAGACAATGACAGGCTTCACCGTCTCAAAATCCCAAATAATAATAACGTATGAGTCGTTAAATTTCATGTGTTCGTATATACGAAAGTTGTTTTTAAAGTAAGTACCGCTTGAAATTTCGGCTTAGCGGGACTGCAGTCGGCATTCCTCGTGTGTGGGTTGTTTACCTACGTCTGTTGGCAAGCCGCAGGCGCCATTACGGAAACATATGGCCGCAGTAACGTTTATATTTGAGTAGGGTCTACCGATGTAATTGGGTAGCGGGGTAATTCGGGTAATTTCTCAAAAGTTTTCGTTCTAATATGCGTAGAGCATTAAATACTGTTGAAAAATATCAGTTATGCATCATTTGAAACCTGAATGATAGAGCTTTCAAACAAGCATAAAACAAATAGTCTTATAAAGATAATCACGGAAAAAAATCCTAAAGTGAAGTAAAAAAAAAATTTAAAGCCTTCATAATCTTTACGCTAGCTCAAAAAGTTGAAAAGTTAGAGAGGAGGCAAATATACCGTTGAAAAGCTTAGGTTTTAAGGAATCGAATGATCTATAAATATTGCGCGCGTTTGGTGGATTTGCGCGATCGATCGATCGCGCTCCGCGTTTGGTGGATGTTGTAGGTATTAGGCCGTAATTTCGGGTAAGTTGGACTATATTTGGGTTTAATGTCGGGTAGGTTAGGGGAGGCAAGGACTGTTTTTTTTTGTTTTCCATTTTAAAATATGAACGATCCACCAAACGCGCAGCGCGATCGATCGATCGCGCAAATCCACCAAACGCGCACAACATAAACATTTAGGTTTTTCGAAACTGTGCGGAATTATTTTGACCGGGGGTAATTCGGGCAATACAGAATAAAATTTAAATATACTAGGCATGTTGAATCGTATCACAGATGTTATAACACATATGACAGAAAGTCAAAAGAACAGCTGCAAAGCGCACATTGCAGGAGGCAAGAGCTACATTACAAGTTCAAGTCCAAGAGTGGCCCAAAACATTGGAGATGGCCCGACAGACCGGACACCTGTAACTCCCCCACATCAAACTTGTTGTAGGTAACCGCGTGTAATTTGCTGTGCTTGAGGTCGACACATATTGGTTTTAAACATTAAACTGTGTAACATGAATGTAAATTGCGCTAACCTTTTATATATGGAAAAGAAAAACATTTCGTAAATTCAAGTTTTCGGGCCCACACCGAAAAAGCAAGAGGATTATTTTTCAATGGACAATAATGAAGTTACTCTTTACCACAAACCCAACATATTATACATCCAAAGAAGCGCAAGGAGCTGCTCTTCACTTCTGTGAAGTTAAAAATATAAAATTCCGGTATTTTATGTAGGTCGTTGTTTTTTTTTTTTTACACTATACCCAATTACCCTGGGTAGTCGAAAGTTTTTTTTTCAATCCCCCTCGTTCTGGAAGTCTAGCAGGGGACTCAATTTTATTTTCATGCTGCCGCCATATAGCCAAGCCCTGGATTGTACAGAGCCAAACATAAATTACCATAGAAGCTCTATTATTAGAATGCGACATGCAAAAACCCGGCAAAATTACCCGAATTACCCCGGTCGACCCTACTTAAAATGACTCTGCTGATTTGAGAATCTCCCGGCCAATGAAATACGATCTGTGGGTCTCAGTGCTACAGACGTGCAAGCGGCTTAAATCATCATCAGATCAGGGAAGCATTCTGAAAGCGCGTACTTCCGCCAAGCAAACAATGGTAACGAAAAAATTGAATTAGTTCTGAAACCAGTCAATTTTATCATCGCCAAAAGTTCATCATTTGTAACTGTTAAGATTCCCAAAAGGTCGTGTATTTTTTTTTAATTCATCCATGACCTATTCAGTTACGTTGTGACAAACATTATGAAAAACATATAATCAAGCAGACGATTTGATCTTAATCAAAACTTTGGTCATTCGTGTCTGTTAACATCTCTAACAATTTATACAAATTTCAAGAAGATCCGCTGATAACTTTTGAGATTACGCTACTGATGAACCGAAAATCAAACAGAGGCAAACAGATCATTACGAATATTTGATCATTTACTCATTGTACCATTCCAAACAATTCGTGCAAATTTCATGAAGATCAGTTCATCACTTTTTGAGTTACGTTACAAAGAAAAGAGGCAGATAAAAACCAAACGGTTGAACAGATCTTCGCCAAACGGTAATCATCTGCTCCTCCTAACATACCTAGCAATCACTGTAAGTTTCATAAGGATCCTTTGTAAGAGACCGACAAATAGATACACTCCGATAAAAGCATAACCTCCTTGGCAGAGATAATTACTGTTTACAGGCAAAACATTATGACCAGTGGAATGGAATAAACATCCAATATAGGTTATAATTTTTAAGAGGGGCGTCACAATATATTGTGGATGATGAGGAACATCAGGCGGCAGACTTTTATGGAGAAACCCTTACAAAATTTAGGAGCGCCGCGTAGAAGCCAAATTACGCTTTACGCTGCTACGGAACCCTGATTTTTGGTAGCGGGAGAGGGGGACGATTTCGGTAACTTGGTGCACGGTACGATAAGTTCGTAAATACTGGTGGCAATTATGAATAAAAAAAATATATCGAGATAATCAAAACTTTTTTGTTTCAAAACGGAAGTTACTTACTTTCAAAAGAACCCCCGTACGTGCAAGTCTCCTCCAGCAACAGACTGAGGAAGTACAAACGAGCGGCTCTTCTTTCAATCATCTACCAACTAACTGATGTCTAGCATCATAAACACCACTGCTGTATCACAACATGGTATATAATTATACAACGCTACAATACTAAAATTATTTTTCTCTTCTGTATGCGGTCTGTAAATATCATGCACACAGGATTGAGTGTCGAGAGATTTACATCAACAACCACAGTACTCTGAGAGCGCATACCTCCGCCAAGCAAAGCAACGGTAATGAAAAATTCAAATTTGTTTTGAAACTATGATTTTCGTTCTATCAACACCGGAATCTCATCACTTGTGCCTTCCGACAGTAATTACAGCTTCTGTAAGTATTTTGGAGATCTGGTCATCTTTTTGAGTTTTGCTGCTCACAAATAAACTGACAAACATCAGTCATACAGACCAACCGGTCATCACGAAAATTTTACGATTTATGTTCGTCAGAAGAACATAACTCAAATGTAATGGACAGAGCGTCATGAAATTTGCAAGAAATGTTAAAAGGTACAAATAGCTAAAATTTGGGGAGATTGGTTTAGCCGGTCTGTGTTTGATCATATACTCTTTTGGTGTTTGTCAGCCAATAACTTATGGATCTTCACGAATATTACAGGAACAGTTATTAATGCTGAGAGGGACAAGTAAGAAAATTTTGGTGATGATAAAAGAGAAATCCTGAAACGTTTTAGGTCTAATTCGTATTTTTTTGTGAACGTTAGCTTTCGTGGCGGAGGTATACGCTCTCAAAGTGCCCCTCAAGTGTTGAAAATAATATTCAACTTTGAGAGCTCGAGCTGATGCAAGATTAAGAAAGATATTCAGCACTGCATGGCACTTTCTTATTTTGAAATTTGCAACGGCGGCTGAGATTTCAAGCAGTTTTTTTTTTTTGACTCTGCAACAATTTACAAGATGAAGCCATGCTCTTGGCAACGTAATTGGAAGGGTTGTTGAATATAAGTTTCGTATTTTTCTTCCCTGTAGCAAGGACATTTACTAGGGCATTCTGAAGTCAGTCACGTTGAGAGTTCGTTATAGTAAAAGTAAAATCCTCCCCTTCTACAGCAATGATGATCCGAAGTGAAGAAGGAACGAAAACCACGGACTATTTCTGTCAAAATAAAGATGATCAGGAGATCGCCTCGTATGTGAACAGCGAGTCAGAAAATGGAGGTAGAAAGTAACAAACTGGTAGTGGAAATGGGAAAATGGAGTGGAGAAGGAAAAATAAATGACTTGGAATTGATTTAACACTAGAACTGGAGGTCTTCTCGGTAGATTTCATTTAATCCATTAACCCGAGGTACTCAGCATTAATAACTGTTCCTGTAATATTCGCGAAGATCCATAAGTTATGTGCTGACAAACGCCAAGAAAAGTATATGATCAAACACGGACCGGCTAAACCAATCATCACCGAAATTTTAGCGATTTGTACCTTTTAACATTTTTTGTAAATTTCATGTAGCTCTGTCCATAACATTTGAGTTATGTTCTGACAAACGTAAATGATAAAATTTTGGTGATGACCGGTTGGTCTGTATGACTAATGTTTGTCAGAGTGTTTGTGAACGGCAAAACTCAAAAAATTGAACGGATCTTCAAAAAATTTGCAGAAGCTGTTATACTGTCAGAAGGGACAATTAAGTGACATGATTCTGGTGTTGATACAACGGAAATCATAGTTTCGAAACACATTTGAATTTTTCATTACCGTTGCTTTGCTTGGCGGAGGTATGCGCTCTCAGAGTGCTGTAGTTGTTGATGTAAAGCTGTCGACGCTCAATCTGGTGTGTAAGATATTTACAGACCGCATACAGAAGAGAAAAATAATTTTAGTGTTGTAGCGTTGTATATTTATATACCATGTTGTGATACAGCAGTGGTGTTTATGATGCTAGACATCAGTTAGTTGGTAGATGATTGAAAGAAGAGCCGCTCGTTTGTACTTCCTAACTGTTGCTGGAGGAGACTTGCACATAAGGCGGTTCATTTAAAAGTAAGTAGCTTCCATTTTGAAACGAAAAAGTTTTGATTTTCCCGATATCTTTTTTGTTCCTAGTTTCCATTATTATTTAGGCACTTATCGTATCGTGCACCAAGTTATTGAAATCGTCCCCCTCTCTCGCTACCAAAAATCAGGGTTCCGTAGCAGCGTAAAGCGTAATTCGGCTTCTGTGCGGCGCTGCTAAATTTTGTAAGGGTTTCTCCATAAAAGTCTGCCGCCTGATGTTCCTCATCATCCACAAAATATTGTGACGCCCTCTTTAAAAACTATAACCTATATTGGATGTTTATACCATTCCACTGGTCATAATGTTTTGTTTGTAAACAGTAATTACCTCCGCCAAGGAGGTTATGCTTTTATCGGAGTGTATCTTTTTGTCGGTCTCCTACGAAGATAACTCAAAAAGTCATGGAAGGATCCTTATGAAATTTACAGGGCTTGCTAGGTATGTTAGGAGGAGCAGATGATTACCGTTTGGTGAAGATCCGTTCAACCGTGGGGTTTTCATCTGCCTCTTTTCTTTGTAACACAACTCAAAATATGATGAACGAATCTTCATGGAATTTGCGCGAATTGTTTGGAATGGCAATGAGTAAATAATCAAATATTCGTGGTGATCTGTTTGTGAGAGTTTCTGTTTGTCTCTGTTTTTTCTGTTTATCAGTAGCCTAATCTCAAATGTTATGAGCGGATCTTCATGAAATTTGTAAAAATTGTTAGAAATGTTAACAGCCACGAATGACCAAAATTTTGATTACGATCAATTCGTCCGTTTGTGTGTTTGATTATATTTGTTTTTCATAATGTTTGTCGAAACGTAACTGAATAAGTCATGGATGAATTTTAAAAAAATATAGGAACTGTTGGGAATCTTAACCCTATAAATGATGAACTTTTGGTGATGATCAAATTGACTGGTTCCAGAACTAATTTTATTTTTCTATAACATTGCTTTGCTTGGCGGAGGTATGCGCTCTCAGAGTGTTTCCCTGATCTGATGATAATTTTAGTCGCTTGCACGTCTTTAGCATTGAGACCCACCGATCGTATTACAAAGGCCAGGAGATTCTCAAATCGGCAGTCATTTTTAAGAAGGGTCGACTGGGTAATTCGGGTAATTTTGGCGGGTTTTTGCATGTCACACGCTAATAATAGAGCTTTTCTGGTAATTTTTGTTTGTCTCTGTACATTACAGGTCTTGGCTATAAAACGGCAGCATAAAATAAAATTGAGACTCCTGCTGGACTTTTAGAGGGAGGGGGGGGCGGATTAAAGAAAAATAATTCGACTATACCCTTGGTCGGGATTAATCGGGTACAGTGTAAAAAAACGTAATGACATATATAAAATACCGAAATTTTAGGTACTTAACAGAAGTGAAGAGTAGCTCTTCACGCTTCTTTTGATGTATAACATGTAGGGTTTGTTGTAAAGAATAACTTCATTATTGTCACTTGGAAAAATAATCCCCTTGCTTATTCGGTGTGGGCCCGAAAACTTGCAATTACGAAATGCTTTTCCGTTGCATATATGAAAGTTTAGCGCAATTTGCATTCGTTTCACACAGTTTGTTATTTAACACAACATGTTTCGACCTCAAGCTTATCAAATCCCCCGCGGCTGCCGCCAACTTGTGGAAAGCCACTCATCGCAACAACGTCCTTTCCGATGTGAGGGAGCTACAGTCCGGTCTGTCGGGCCATCTCCAATGTTTTGGGCCACTCCTGGACTTTCACTTCACTGCAATGTAGCTTTTGCCTCCTGCAATGTGCACTTTGCAGTTGTTCTTTTGACTTTCCGTCATATTTGTTATAACATCTGTGATACGATTCAACATGCCTAGTATAGTTAAATTTTATTCTGTATTATCCGAATTATCCTGGTTAAAATAATTCTGTGCTGTTTCAAAAATTCAAAATATTTATAGCTGATTAGATTTCTTACAATCTAAGTTTTCTAGTGGTCTATTTGCCTCTTCTCCAACTCTTCCACTTTTTGAGCTAGCGGAGATTATGAAGACGTTGAAAAAAATATTTTTATTTCACCATAATTTTTTTTTTTTGCGTGATTATCTTTATGAGACTATTTGTATTGTGCTGCTCTGAAAGCTCTATCATTCAGCCTTCAAATGATACATAACTGACTTTTTTTAACAATATTTAATTCTCTACGCATATTAGAATGAAATTACCTGACTTACCCCGCTATCCGAATTACATCGGTAGGCATTACTCAAATATAAACGTTTGTTTGTGTGAGCTGGCTTTGGGTTTAGGGCTCTGGGTAGCCCCTGAGTTGGAGGAAATGCCACTCTAAAGGTGGATGAGACCCTTTTGCTCCAACGGCATCCCTGAGAGGAGATGAACAGGCTGGTGCATAGCTGGGTACTCAGTCTTCCGCAGTCTGTTCCTCTCTCCCTTCCCTCGGGTAGTACCACCTGATGCTCTTTTCCTTTCCTTTCTCTTCTTCCCCTTTTCGGCCAAAGCCCGTACTGGTGATGGCAGGGTCTGAGGCGCGTAGATAGCTGGCCGCTTTCGTTGCTATCACGACTGTCGTTGACTTTTTTGTAATTTTTTTGATGATTTCCTTTGCTTATAGTGTATGTTTATTGATTGTTTTTTGCGTGCCTGTTAACTAGATATCCGGACGTGGAAGAGAACCACGGTCCTCGTGGTTTTGGGTCTCGCTCCTGCCGGATCTTGTGCACTAATGTTCGGGGTTTATATGGTAACTTGGCTGAACTAGCTGTAGCTTCTTCCAATTATGACCTTGTGCTATGTTCGGAGACGCTCGTCTCAAGCCATCGTCATGTTTCTGAGCCCTGGTTTGATGATGCCAGTAGGAGGGCGCGCCAGTTAAAGCGGGAGGCATATGCCCGTTGGCGTACTAGCCGGTCTGCTATCGACTTTCAGTTTTTCAGGGAACAGCGGCGTCGGGCTGGTGCTACTTATGAGGAGGCTCAGATGGAACACAATTTGAGGTCCAGGGAGTTGTTAGCCTCGTCTGTTAGTGCACATAAGTGGTGGTCCACCTTGAAGAGCGCTGTGCTTGGTGTGAGCTCTTCTGTGCGTCCTTTAATTGGTACTGGTGGTGATCTTGTTGCGGACCCCGTTACCAAGGAGGACATTTTGTTGCGCTACTTTGATGGGAAGCAGAGCCGGCACCAGGTGCGCATTCCTTTAGCATGTGATTCCGAGCCGATGTTCTCCGGTTTTGCTTTCAGATCCTCTGAAGTACACCGCCTTCTTCTTGACCTGGACCCCTATGAGGGCACTGATCCATCGGGTATGTTTCCTTTCTTCTTCGGAGGGTGGCTGGTGTGCTCGGAGCCCCGCTTGCTTCTGTATTCCGTCGAATGTTGCGGCTGGGCTCTTTTCGGGAGTGCTGGCGTGTTGCCCATGTAACGCCTGTTCCAAAGGGCCCGGTTTCATCCCGTACCTATGATTATAGACCCATCTCGATTACACCTGTTTTGTCGAAAGTTTATGAGAGGTTGGTTGCATCGAGATTGGGTTGTTATCTTGAAAAGCAGGGTGTCTTTTCCCCAACACAGAATAGTTTTCGCAAGGGCTTGGGAACCTGTGATGCTCTGCTTCACATTTCTCATGTGTTGCAGATGGCTCTTGATGGGGGTCATGAGGCAAGGTTGGTACAGCTAGACTTTAGTGCTGCTTTTGATCGCGTGAAACACCTTGGGCTGCTCCATGAGCTGAGATTAATGGGTATTGGTGGTTCAGTTCTTGCGGTAATTACTCAATTTTTATCTGACAGACGTCAATGTGTAGTTGTTGATGGTAAGAGGAGTGAGTTTTTAGATTTGGTTTCTGGTGTACCACTGGGTAGTGTTCTGGGCCCTTTGTGTTTATTGTATATACGGCGGATCTGTTTCATCTTGTTAATAATTTACTTGTTGGTTACGCTGATGATGTTACTTTGCTGGCGTTTGCGATAAACCTAGTGATAGATTAGAGGTTTCGGAATCTATTCAGCATGATTTGGAAATTATTGATTCCTGGTGTTCTAAGTGGGGGGTAAGGCTAAATGCGGGGAAGAATAAAACCATGCTCGTGTCCAGGTCGCGTACAGTGGGACCTCTATTTCCTGCACTCATGCTGGATGGTGTATCGTTTCCTGTGGTTGATGACCTGGTAATCTTGGGTGTTAATTTTGATCCAAAGTTGACGTTTGAGTCCCACATTCGTTCGGTTGCCTCGCGTGCATCGCGGAAAATTGGTCTCATGAGGCGTGCTTGGAGGGTGTTCGGCTCGGTGGAATTGACACGTCGCTGCTTTAATTGCTTTGTCCTCCCTCTTCTGGAGTACTGCTCAATAGTCTGGGGTTCTGCTGCTGATTGCCATCTGTGTTTGCTCGACAAAGTGGTTCGTTGATGCGCGTTCATGCTAGGTGGTGTTGTGCCTTGTGATCTGGCGCATCGTCGCAGAGTTGGTGGGGTCTGTTTTTTTTGTATAAAATCTATAACTGCCCCAGTCATCCACTGTCTGAGTTTCTTCCGGATCCATTTGTTCGGGTGAGGTATACTCGGCGTACTGGTGCTCTTCATGAGTTTGCCTTGGAACCGTTACGATGCCGTAGGGTAACATGTCTAGTACCCTTTCACCATGCTAGTAGCCGTCCACTTGGCTTTAAAAACATTTCTGAGTGAAAACTAGCTGTTCAAAAGAGCCGTACATAGGCTTAAACTGTAGGGTACTACTTAGCGTACAGTTTAAGCCTATGTATGGCTTTCAAGCACTGCTAGTTTTCACACAGGAAGTTTTTAATGCCAAGTGGACGGCTACTAGCATGATGGACGGCTACTAGACATGTTACCCTACGGGCCAGTATTCCCGTTCATTTTTTCCATCGTGTGTGGATGTTTGGAATGGTCTTGATGGCTCTGTCTTTGCTGGTGCGGGTATTGGCAGCTTTAAGCGATCTGTACAGACCTATTCTGTGATCTCGATCTTCTTTTTTTCATTTTTTTTTTTTGTTTTCTTCACCCGCTTGGCTGGTTGCGTGAGGGTTTGTTAACCTCATGGAGTTTCTCCATTCCTACGTCGCCAGTCTGGTGTGATGTAATAATAATAATAATGCGGCCGTATTTTTCCGTAATGGCGCTTGCGGCTTGCCAACAGACGTAGGTAAACAACCCGCACACGATGAATGCCAACCGCAGTGCCGCTAAGCCTGAATTTCAAGCGATACTTACATTAAAAACACCCATCGTATACATAAACAAATGAAATTTAACGACTCATGTTTTATTATTTGTTATTTAGAGACGTTGAAGCCTGCCATTGTCTAATTAAAGATGTTATTACAGAGAACTCCTCAAGCAGAGACTCCCAAATAGAGGAAGACCTCCGAATCTGAGAAAATGTAGCAAAACTTAGTCTATGTAATAACCTAGGTCCCAAATTTCAGCAGTGGCTACCCCATGCCCTAATGAGGACCAGAAAAATTCTATGATAGAACTTAACTGGTAAGATTATTATGCAATTGTAGAACTTGACGAATTTCTATGGTGTTTGACAGAGAAAGTGTTTTGAGAATGCATCGTCATCAGGCATGCTGTGGAACGGGTCATTTCGAAACTGACGTTTCTCCCGAAACTAAGACGCTAAGTTTGGCGACGTTTTAGAAATTACACTGTATTACGTATTCGTCAGTAAGCAAATTAGTCCTGAGATGCATGTATGTTTACTGCAATTGCTTATATTCCTTCATAGGCGTGCGTTATTGAATCTGAATGAAAACAAAAATCTTAAGAATGGATTGTTAGTGTCTTACATTAGCGCAGTTAAAATACGATTAGAAAAAATTTTCATTTATGCAACCATGTATGTATTTAATTTTTTCTTTGAAAGTATAATGATAGTAGATTTCAAACTTGGCACTAGTTTCCCTCATTTTCATTTATATTTCTGCTACAGCCCTCTAGCTTTTTGATCCTATGTCAAACAGTCCCCGGGGTTTTGAAAATAAACAGACCATGTCTTTCTCTGGGTGCAGCTCTGGTTTTGGAACTGGCTGTGGACGTGGATTTTGTCCCAACCTTTGTCTTTTGCTCTTACTGTCGCTGGAAAGAGAGCGTTAATTTTTTTCCAGCGACTGTACTTAACAAAAATGGATTCCCATTGCATGTTCCTTCAAATCAAATTTGCCCAGACAGTCAATTATTGTTGGTTTCGCTGGACATCATTCAAATCATCAAGAACCCATTATCCAAGTTTTGAGGTCCTCCTTTCTTCAGGAAGGATTGAATTTGCTGGTATAAATTGTGCTGAATTTTTGAGCTATTTCTCTCCTGGCAAACTTTAGACTGGCCTCTACTGCAGTAGCTACATTTTTGACGATTTTTCATCGGCCTTGACTTTATTATTCCTGTGCGTTGACGATCTTTGAGATTAAATTCTCTACATGAAAAGTTAACAAATCATCATTGGTATTTTCGAATACTTTAAAATTTCTTTTCTTGAAGCTTGTGCTGCGGAAGTGCCTTTCTTTGTATGAATCATTACAAAAATATTACTTCTTTTCCACTCTCGCACTCTAGAAACCATAGGAGCAAGTTTGTTTTCATTGATTACTGAATAACGCTGAAGTAAATAGAGCTACATAGAGTCTTCGCTGAAACCCACAACCCGCAGCATAAAAATACACCCAAGACAATAATTTCACCGCCCCCGAGCTCCAAACAGACACTGCCCATGGACCCAGGACACACGGAAAACTGTTGCCCGTATATTCTCAATTTCGCTTCACTACATCGGGGCGTGAGATACGAAATAGCTTTTAGGAGGGCAAGCTCAGACTGATCAAATGTGGTATGTGTGGATTGAAGAATGGTACTCTGCTAATGAGAAAAACAAATCAAGATGTCTAATGCGATCATCGCTGATGCCATGAATTGTTTAATGGAAATGCTACTGATCTCGAGCAGTTTCGGTAATGGAAAACGGCAAGAAAAAATCGCATTATTTAACGCAGAATTTTTGTAGTTCATTGAAAAATACTTGTAAGTTTCACTGAATTGTTTCATTTCGCTGATGAGAACATCCACACTAAGTAAAACAATACATTAATTGATTTAGATAATGTACAAGTTCAGTTGGCATCCTAAGTGACTAATTTCGATTGACTTATTTTCTGATGAGGAGTAAAAAACAACTAATTTCGGCCGAATGTGACTGTGCTAAAGAGTAATAATCGAACGGCCAATAAAGCAGCCGCAGCGCATGTGCACAAGCAACACAAACCCACGCGGCTCGGGTTTGTTTGCTCGTTCCATGCATCACACAAGTTTGCTAGTGAGGCTCGGCACGCGTGTTTGCACACGGCTAATGCCATGCAAGAAAAACACCGCCTCCTTATTATTATTGCGACGGAAGAAAAGTTCTGGAGTGTCCTTTGGAAGATAATTGTGTCTTCTGCTCGCTCAAGAAAATGTTTGGACATCTTTGCGATCGTCCAAAGTTGCTTTAGATCCGGGATCATTTGTAGTAAATTGTTGTCGCTTGTCGTTCTTGTCTGCTCTACGACAGTTCTAGTTTCCATCTAGCAATAATAATATTGTAGTCAACACTTCAATAATGCTAAAACGTGTCAGCCATTACATGGGGGGCGGGTCGTGGTCACGAACTGGAGGTGTTTGGTGTTTCTCAGTTCCATGGCAGGATATTTTTGATTTCTTCTTTCGTCACTCGACCTATGTTAGGGGGAGTAGCACCCACAGGGGATCTCTTCCATAAGTTACCTTAGCCTTAGCTAAGCCTTCGGGACGTCTGTCTTTGGTGCCCACTTTCTTTCCTTTCATTTTCTACTTTTACTGATGATTCTTTGTTCTGTTCTTCCTCTTCTTTCCTGTTCTCATGCTCGCTAACCCTGTGCGTGTGTGGAGGGGGGGAGGGGGGGAGGACGGCAGAGCGTAGGTTCCACGATTCTGTCGTCATACAAGTGCCTAAGAACAGGCATTGAAAGAATCCTACAGAATATCTTAGTCCTGAATGAGTCATTGGGACATGTATTTTCTGCACCTGATCAACTTTCTATTACATTTTCTTATTCATATTACCGGTACTTTGATCTTCCTTTCGAACTTGCTCCTATGCACTTTGGCCCCCTGGGCACACGTCAACATTCTATGATACACTCAATTCTTCCTTATCTTTCATCAGGGACTAAAATTAACAAAGCTACGAGAGAACTAGAAAAAATACATGTGAAGAAAAGGCATACACATCACATGACGTCATTGTAGACCAAGCAGCTGAAAGCATTCGCTGACCGTTTATGTGGATGATTTATTGTTATTAGTAGTTTGTGCAGGTATCGTAGTCTTATAAATTGCGCTTAGGGAATAATAATGCAACGTACAATGACAAGTATGTATATTTTATCAATAATTATCTCCGCTAAGGAGCTTATGCTTCTGTGAGAGTTTGTCTATCACCAAGAAAACTCAAAAAGTTATGGATGGATCGTTATGAAATTTACAGGAAATGGTAGGAAGGACATGATTAATTTCTGGTGAAGATCCGTTCAACTGTTTGTTTGTTTGTTTGTTTGCCTACTTGTTTTTTTTTTCTTGGTAATCTAAATCAAACAGTTCGTGAAATTTGCAGGAACTGTGGAGAATGTTACGCAGTTCAGATTAAAATTAAGCGAGCGCTCTCAGATTTTTGGTGCCAGTGACGTCAACTGGAGCGCCATCTTTTTCTTCGCTGATTGTCTGGTTCACTTGTTATTCTCCTCGCTGATTTGGACCATCATTGTTGTTGACAGAGAGATTTCAAGTCTCAAAGAATATTGCTAATTAATCAATTATCTGGAAATTTACGTCAGTTCTTGCGCTAGAAAATTATTGTGTCACGAATCATCATTTTAGTGTTTTTATTACACGTTTTTTATTGCTTTTTTCGTTTATAGCTGCTGATACAAAAAGAAATCAAGATATGGTAGGAAAATTTTCTTCGCTGAAGATCCAGTGTCGTTCGTTCATTATGAGCAGCACAAGGCACTCATAACACTCGGCTTTATATCTTTATCAATAACCGCCCCATAACCACAATTTTGCCTTTACGACCTACATCAAACACCGCCATTGCTATGACTTAACTTTTTATGTTCCAGTTACGATCCATAACATTTTTTTTTGCTGCTGCAGAGATATGAACGAAACAGAAATAAATTTTTAGGCTTTGTCTTGTTTCCTATTGCGTGCCCCACCGACACACTTGTCAGTGATTTGGTTCGTGCAAGCGGCGGTGTGTTGCCGGGTAGTCAGTAATGATGGCGGTGTGTTGCTGGACGGATGATGATGGCGGTGTGTTGCTGGACGGATGATGATGGCGGTGTGCTGCGGGCAGTTAGTGACGATCATTTTATTTTGCCGAGCTTCCGACGATCTGCGCGTATTCAAGGCTGAAACATTCCGTTCGTGAATTTTCACAAGTCGTTCTAAGTTACTATACCATATCTTATGCCGGGGACACTCTGGGCATTTGTATAGACAACTTGATGCAAGGATGCGAAATTCGGACGTCATTTATGCTACGGTATCTATGCTACCGGTTCTAACTATGTATCGAAACGGCACCCGAGCTGCTCATCCGATCATCAAGTTGAGAGTAGAAATGTATATGTGTCCCCGGCATAAGATACTCATTCGTAGTTTCCTACAACGTACGTGGAGAGCTTGGTCGAAAGTTTATTCACATCAAGGAATTTAGAAGAGGTTTGTAAATTTCGGAGATTTGTTAGTGTCGAATGTAGCAGTTATGATTTAACGCTGAAAAACTTGATTCTAGGGAACATCTTCGTTTTATAAACGTTGCTTTATTACTAAAATATTGTTCCAATCAATTGAGTGGCCAGTGTAACGGACGTGATAATAAACTAAAGAGTTGTTCTTTTAAATCATTAGCTTGATGTTCACTCATTCTTGTTCGCACGTTGCGACCAGGCTCCCCAATATACACTTAATCACAAGTTTGGCAGTTTATTTTGTATATCACTCGATCCGCTCTAGTCTGATGTCTTTGTTCTATTTCTTTTTAATTTTCAAGGCTACCTCTAGTAAATAATAAATGACGGAACTGTAGAAAAATAGCCCCAACTGTTCGTGAATAGTTTTGCCATTAACATTTTATGTGCATAAGCTAGCGGTTTTATGTTACTTCACTCATCGCTTTTTCATGATGATGCAGATGATTATGTATTACATTTTTGCTCCTACAGCTTTCTGTAAGGCAGGTTTCTTATATGAAAAATTGTAGTTGTAAGTTCTGCCCCTGTATGTGGTTCCGCAATTACCTGAGCAGCAGGTGGTCGGTCGTCACATGACTGGGATTTCCTTTGCTCGTAGATATCTTCGGATGTCTAATACGGCAAGAGACGACTGCCAGATATTCGCTGGAACCATGGTGACCGGCAAACTGAAGAGATTGTATTTATGATGAAGTCTGTTGGTGAAATACGCTGGGGCGGAAGCAATATGTATCGACAATATAATAAAGACCAATTAATGTGTATTTATTGTTTGTTTAGTTGTATATTTATCTATCCATTTCGGTCACGCTAAAAAAAACGGTGAAAATTAGGCCAGATTGCCAACGATGACTAGAGTATACGATAATCTTATATTTGAATGCACTTCTTGCATTGCTAACGTAAAAATGGAAGCGTCTACTGATTTTACAGCCTGGGCAAGACCAGCGTATCACCTGCACCGAAACTATTCGTTAGCTACGAAAACGAAAACTAGAGATCATACCGTAAAAAGTATTCAAATTTTCCAGCATTGCGAGTAGTCACCGAGGCATTTTGCTGTTCATTTATATACATCGTAGAAACTTTTACTCAAGGGAAAGTAAACAAATGGTTTATGTCTCTCCCAATGAGGCGCCTGCTGTCTACGGAGCAACTCTAATACATTTAAAGTAGCAATAAAGGAGTAGCAGTTTGTTAGCGGTCTACAGCTGATTTTTACAAGATGGTCCACATAGCATTTACAAGCTGATTTAGCAATGTGGTCCAAGTAGTAATCATTGCGATAGTTATACAATGGCTAAATTTGTTAAAATAAATGTGAGGTGCAAGCACAGTGCTACGTTAAATGTAATCAGCAATGGATTGAGATGCACAAATAGGTATAACAACATTAAAAATACATTTAAAGGTTAACCGCGCTTGATTGATATGATAATGCTATAAATGGTTGAATAATGCCCAGCAACGATATAGTATACAGTAATAGCGGCATAAAAGAAGGATGTCAACGGCCAAATGGTTGACTCCACCGGCTTCCAAATGGTCCGCCTATGTCCGCACCACGCCGTGCGGCTTTTCAATGACGTTCCGAATGGAAGAAGCAAAGGACAATAGAGCACTCTGAGAGCGCATACCTCCGCCAAGCAAGGTAACGGTCAAGAAAAATTAAAATTGGTTTTGAGACTATGATTTTCTTTGTATCAACACCAAAATCTAATCATTGGTGCCCTTCAATAGTGTTAACAGCTTCAGTATTTTTTTTTTGAAAATCCGTTCATAACTTGAGTTATGCTGCTAATAAGCATTATGACAAACATGAGTCAAACATACAAACGAACAAACCAATCTGCACCAAAATTTGATCTTTGTGCCTTTTAACTTACTAAGAACTCCGATAAATTTCATAAAGATCCATTCATTTTTTTTTGAGTTATTGTGCTAACAAGCATAAAATTAAAAACAGCGACCCATGGTCATGGTGGTTTCTTTTCTCACTTGTATTGACAAGCTCTCGCGGAACTAGTTTCACCTGGAGAGTTTGTTCTCTTCCAGTGCCCCCCCCCCCAAGGGGGCTTCGAGAGAAGAGAAAAGGAGAATAATAATAGGAATAGGGCTTCAAGTAAATAGATAAGGTAGAATGAAGGAAGCCAAAATAGGGTAGTTAAACCCTAATTTGCCGGTGGCGACTTCACTCAGTTAATTACTAGGGAAGTCCTCTATATTCCTGTTAATATAGAGGACGATCGGCCGAAGGGCGGTCAGAGGAAATGAAGGATAATGGTGGAGAAGCTGCTGGTGGTTCAAGCTTCGGAGGCCCGTCCATTCAACACAATACTGCGGTCGTAGCCAACACGCCGAGCGGGACAGGGTCACAGTGGTGGTGGTGGTGGTGGTGGTGGTGGAGACCAATGACGGCGTTTGAACGCAAGTCAGTGACGACGTTTAAGAACGGCGATTGACAAGTGATGGTGGTTTAAGAATAACATGGAGATTAAGATCGATAACACAGGCTAAAGATCATTACCACTGTGGGTAAGACAGCTAAAACCGATTGAGAAGTGGTTAAGAGCGATGCGGTTGGATAAAGGTTTAGAAATACTGGCGCATGTGTTCCGCCAGCAAGGGTCACAGCTAAAGAATGGAAGTTACGGAAGATTGAGAATGTCTGATAAGCTCTCGACTGAATCGGCCAGAGTTGAAAGGACTGAAGAACGAGCCAATGACCGGTCAGAACGGAGGGTTAAAATCATGAGGGGGTGCTACCCGGTGTCACCCCGTGTAGCGGTGAATGCGACGTGCGATTTCAGCGCCCCAAAAAGTGTTATGGAATCACGGAATGCTCGTACATAAATATTTCTGGCGGGGCCTTATTTCGGTTGTATTTTAGGATAAAAAGTTAAGAAAACTACGTAAAAGTGCTTCAAATACTAGAATTCTAACAATATATGGCAGTCATAGATTTTGTAATAAGGAATGTTGAGTATCAAAGTTAATGTTTGTAGGCAAAGGCAGTGTTACCCAGCTCATAACTCTACAAGTTTGGAAGGTTGTCATCGGTGTCACCCGGTGTTACCCAACCTGTGTCGCATTAGAGGCCGGTGTAGCGCTGGTGACACCAAAGGGCTGACTGCAACACGCCCCAGGTCAGTCCCTGACTCCTGGCGCTCGCGAGCTTCAGCTTCCTAAGCGACCGCTGCCGAATCGTCGGGAATTCCACAAGCTGATTCAAAATAAAAAAAAAACCTCCCGATGACGGAACTTTTCATGGCGTAATACAGTTTACTCGAACTCTGTAACATCATATAAATAGAATTTGAACGTTGTAGGCATCTATCACTGAAAATATTCCATTCCGAAATCAGGCACCTTTCCTAGCGCTCCTATGGTACCATAGCTATATGGTCCTAGGTTCATACGTACGGTGGTGTGCTACCACGCAGTTTACGCAAGTACAGTGGTGTGCTGCCTGACAGTTTGCATGCGTACGGTGGTAAGCTGCCTGACATTTTTTGCTTGCCAGAGGTGCTGACTGCAAATTTCATAAATCGATCGGTGTTTCCCCGTCATGAGTTTCTGCTGCGTATAGACTGAGGAAGCTCGAGGTAGCGAAATTTCAACCAATTTTGAGCACTTTTTTTTTAAAACAGCAGAGATGTGAATGCGTCATGAGCTGCCTAGATCTGTGCAATGTAGTCCCAACGGCTTTGCATGCGCGAGATTGTACATATATATATATATATCTTTTTATGCTGTTGTCCCGTTGTTTCCGTACGGGAGCGCTCATATGACATTGCATTGTAAATGTTCACGTGATATGCCCATGAATCTATGATTTATAATACCTACAGTTCTGTAATTTCATAGCGTACGTTTTCTTCGCTTTTATCTCATTGACATGCCGTATTTTTCTTCTGGTGGTGCATGCTATCTATTGACTGACTCAAAAATGCACGTCGTGCCCCCCTTGAACAACTTAGTACTTCTGTTTTAGATGTGTAATTAAACGAGTTATTTACTAGGAATCAAAGGTACTTACATTACAGTCGTCTGGTATCCTGCCTCCTTTATTGCACGGCTGTTCCAGTTAATGAAGAGTGGGAAAGGATAAGGTGCTGCTTGAGACAAGACTCCCCTCTTGTCAAAGAGTAATTACGTCGGCTTGATTAGCTATGAGAGTCTTCTAATCTACACGAGAACAAGGCAAATATTCTCGAAATTAAGAGCAAATATTACTGCAAAGCATTGACCTCTTATCATTCTGTCGTTGTCGGCTAGTCCAGAACTAGCCGACTGATCTTAGAACACGCGTGACCTAGTGAAGCTGTGTCTCTACTGCTGTGGGGCGTGTAACGTACCCATTGGCGTCCCTCACTGATGACGTAATTGCGCCCGTGAACTCGGTGTGACCACAGTTCATTTACAGAAGATAGTTGTGTCAGATTTGAGCTTAATCGCTACGCCCTTGAAATTCCAGAACTGTGACGTCACAATTACGTCACGCCGCTGTTGCAGCGAGGAATCTTTGGTATTTTCTCAGTTGCGTGACGTAATTTTGACGTCACAATTCTGAAGACTTCAGGGCGTAGCGCATACACTCAGATCTGACATAACTGCTATAGTAAGTGAACCGTGGTTTGACCGAGTGAAGCCGTTACTGTAGTTCTGTGAGGCGTCCAACATGTCCATTGGCGTCCCTCACTGATGACGTCACTGCCCCGTGGTCATCCGCATTTTGTTGGCTGATGTTGAACTTGCTCGGGGACTAGTGACGTTTAAAATCCTATGGAATAAACCTTGGACAATTCGAGGCTAACGAGGCACAGAGGTGTTCGCGTATCTCTACAAATATCCAAGCGTCATCTCCATTCATTTCAGTCGATGGTGGACCTGTTGTTTGTGTGTTCAGTGACATCACAGTAGGAAGCAACGCGTCGCCGCTTTTGGTGTTGATCAATGTTGGCACTGTTGCCGAGTGCACAGCGGTCTCACAGTAGCAAGCGATTAGTGGTATTTCAGCACGAACCGACATAAAGCAGCGTTTGTTTTGGAATTACCAAGCAGGTTAGCTGAATTTAAGTATGAAGAAATCGGCATTTGCAAACTGAAAATATGACAGCTGAGTCTCATCGAAGCCTTTACAAATCATTCCTGGTATTAAAAATTTTATAACGGCTAACTAACAGTGTACTCAATAAACTATTTTCCGTATATTATTGTTATTATACTTTGCTTAACCTCCGTAGCCGCTACTCAGGCGTTCCAATAAAGATGATCGTGCAGTATTCAAATGCCACATAATTCGTCTCGTGGCCACGTGCGCTACTACGGGCAGGGGAACAAGGCGCTAAGCATGAAACTAAGAAGAGGAGAAGACCAATAGAAGGCATAGCAGTTCACCAGAATGGGATGTCCACCTCGCAGAACAGAAAGGGAAATGTGGAGAGCCTGCCTAACTTTACAAGACTATCCTCATCAGCAGGAACTGCGGCCAGTTGCAACATCTCCTTCGGAACAGGCACTTGGGACAGCCCTTGGGTTCGTGAGGCCCATATACTGCATATTGTGGCAGGAAACAGGCCCGCCATAATATACCCCTGAGGGCACTATTTTCCGTAAATGGGGATTTTCTGGAATTAGTTTTAGTGGAGATCTACTGGACAGTTGTTCATGGCAAAATTCTGTGAATGGACTGCGTATATATTATATATATATATGTATATACACGTCCCACGGATTGCCAGTTATTCCTCTTTTCTCGCGTAACTGTAGGTGCATACATCCTACGAGCTTAAGTGGTTAAGATCAAGTCACACGAGTTAAACAAGTTCACCGAACAGCGTACATAATCCGATGGACTATGTTACTCGAAGTTTCGGGGCGCTGCTATACGAGCCAACAATATTCGGAGGAAATTCTCTCTAGCACCACTCAGTGACTCACTGCGCTCCTAGCAAATAGAAAAAAAAAAGTTTTGATGTGACTTTGATCACACAAAAAACGAAAACATTTTGAGCGCTCTAAAACCAGTACTTATCTCAAGAGTTAGTGAGAAAATATTCACTGCTCAAGGAACAAAGCTCGCGCAGTAAACAAATCATTAAAAAATAGAAAATATTTCCAGACTAGCACAGTAGTGGATAGTGCACCCAAATAGCCCTTTTTGAGGGTAGGCTACCTTCGCCACTTCCCTTGCGCGTGAGTTTCCGGTTTAAAACGGCCAATGCACTACCGGTGTAGCGGGGGTATGGAGGCGCGAACCGGAAGTGGGTGGGGCCTGGGAAACCGGAAGTAGGTGGAGCCGGAAGTGACCCCCTCTACCCTCTACTACCCACTTCTTACCACACAAAACGAGCTCCCTGTTGGATGAAGTTTGTCGTTTGCCTAGCACTGTTTGCTCCGATCCTGCATGTTATGAGGCATTTCACGAAACGTCACTAATCCCGAAGCTTCGCTGCTGAAATAAATCCCGATGTGACATCACTACCCGTCACCAACCCAAATTTACCTAGAAGGCATAGTCAGGAGCGTAGTGGTAACTGAGGTCGGCCAATAGTAGAGTTCTTTATTTCTGTATAGTGAAGGGGCCTCGCGCTTACGTGGTCTGGTCTAATACGTTTACGGGTTCTACACTCAGATGCTGTAGTGAAGGTGAAGGCTTATAAGCTACAGTGAAGGGGGAGAGCGGTTGCCTGGTACGTTTGTGTGTGTGTGTTCTAATCACGGATTTTAATGGCTTTTCCTCCAGTTGCCTTGTTTTGACTTCGGCGAGGAGGCTACCACTTGGCGATGTACTTAATAGAGCTTGAGCTTGATCAATCCCTCTGAATACGTCTCCAAAACACCAATTTGATTTGCAGATCGCGTGACGTACATGACGTTTCTCTTAACCGCTATAACAAAAATAAATATTTTTTTTTCGCGAAAGGATGCCTTTATTTCAATATTGAGGAGTAACTAAAAAATATATCACACCATTGTCATTTTTGTAAATATAAAACTTAGTCACGCAATGTTTTCGAGAGATTGAGTCAGAAATGAGTGTAGGCAAATTGTTTCCTGTTTTGTTCACCGTAGCTGTTCAGCACTGTACGACAATAAAGATTAATCGAAACCAGTAGTTGTATGAAAATTATTGCAATTTTATAGCAACTATCACAATAACTGGTATCCATTCCCACTGCACCATGGCACACTCGGCTGATGGTATATTTTTAAATTTGTTGTTTTTATTATTAGTAAATACTAGGATCACATACAGTTTCCTCTGATAAATACATTACGGTCCACTGTCATTTCAATTCGGATAAATTCATCGCAGTGAAGTCGCTTGGTTAATTCATCGTGAGTGAACCTATAGTTAATCATTTATATGCATTTGCCAGGCGTTTTCTTGTCCATGAATTTTCTGGCTACATTTTGATGCTCTTGTTATTTCCGTTCGAAGGAAGTTTTCGTGGTAAGCTTATTGCACTCTGACCCTTGCATCTGCATCTACCTTCCAAATCGCTTGTCGTCATCAACTCTTGGAACAGTTTCTGTCGTAAATTTTCAGAAATTACAGAGCGTGTCGAGTACGTGATTTGCGTCCATTGTATAATTTGAGGATTATTACTCTGACCATATTTGATATGATGTGCCTGAATTACGGAACATCATGTTAAGGTAAAGTATAGGCTAGATCGAAAAATATTGTGTAATCTAGCGATGCGTGAAATACTAGGTTTTCTTCGAAAGAATTTTGGAATGCCCAGAAGCTGAAATTATAAGTAAGCTTCTAGGGCTGCCAAATAAAGTAAAGGTAAAGTCAACTTAGGCCACACCCTCACCTGAGAAACCCCCATGCACTGGTTTGTGCTGCGGGTATAGGCCCACTGGCCCCAGATCAGTAAGTGTAGTTGCAGTCAACCTCAGGTCACCAAAACCTATGGCGCAAATTTGACGGAAGGAACAAATGACCCGAGTCCCCCAACCCCCTCATCTCTGAGGAAGGCAGTTCCACAATGGAGCCGTGCACGCACACAAAACTGCCGAGTCAGCACACTCTGCCATACTGTCCGTGAATACTTCGCCAGGACCTGGGGATGTATATTGAGTAAGTTGATCCGCGTGGTCTCATGGAAGCTGGTAAATTCTAAATAGGCGACTGAGTGATTCTCTGTTGATTAGCATTTCAAACTATTGTTGTAAACTATGGTTCCTGAACCGCTGAGCATCAAGCAACTGCCACTTGCATCAGATGTTCGAGCTCTGTCATTGCTGATGCCTGTCTGGACCTGGGTCGAGCTCTTGGCCATCTTTTGTTACGGGCAATCGCTTTTGAAAGTCTGTGCAGCAGAATCTGGTCTAGGCCTACCCCTAATTTGAATCATGATTATACTTCCTGTATTTGGGTGGTTAAGGAGACTAATTAAGTTGTTCGTTATTTGGAGGCCAGACTTTCTAATCTCAAGTCAGGGGGAAAGTCTTAATACTGAAAATGCAATGCTAGCGTTTGTGTCGTTCACAGCTTTTAGGGTGGGGGCACTGGCCTAACGGTTGGAATGGGGGTTGCTGTTGTCGCGATAGAGCCTTCAGTCTATGATGCAACAGCTCGAACAGTCTTCGATCGGCTGCAACCGTGTCCTACGTTGGGCCCTAGTGGCTGGCGATTTATTCTCAGCACGAACCAGTGCTGTACTTTCATGTTTCATTTCTGGAGGGGTTTAGTGAAATCTTCATATTATAATTGTGCTTGAGGCTCCATCCGTCCGTACGTCCGTCCATCCGTCCGTGTCTCTGCACTTTACGCTTTTCAATATAAAATAAAGAAAAATTCAATTTGTAATAAGCTCTAATTATCGCTGGAACGAAGTTCAACCATAGCTGTCTTCTTTAGCGCTTCTTGGTTTGGTTTTGTTTATCGACGGCAGAGGTATACAACTTCAGCCTGGCCACCAACTGTGATGAGAGCCTCATATTTTCGCGCGTCATAATTTTTGCG
Source organism: Parhyale hawaiensis (assembly GCA_001587735.2). Classification (NCBI taxonomy): domain Eukaryota; kingdom Metazoa; phylum Arthropoda; class Malacostraca; order Amphipoda; family Hyalidae; genus Parhyale; species Parhyale hawaiensis. The sequence continues at coordinate 1,211,500 of LQNS02277603.1, read as the reverse complement.
ATTCGTATGCACTCGGATGATACGGGTCTCAGATGTCGAAAACGGAGCTTGGCTCTTAGGAATTTCCGCTTTTTTTGCGTTTAGTAGCTCTTTTCATTCCAGCTCTCCTGCGATGCTCGAGTTCCTTGAAATTTCATTGGGCTGCAGGTATATTTAGAACGCAGGTTTCAAGTCTACGAACTTCATAATAGGGAAATAGTTCTGAAAGTATTGCGGGTTCTTTATTTATATGTAACCCTTAGCTTTTGGAACATAAAACGTTGCCCGTCTTCAAGGGGACAAAATTTTTAAAATTCAGCAACAGAGCTCAGAAAGTACACAAGAGTCGTATCCTGGCTACCGACTAGAAAAAACCCTAAATATCTATCAGATTTTCATCGTTCAATGTACTTCATTCCTCATCAGCTGCCTAATATATCTGATGTGGAGACTGCATCAGATCTGCTATTTGCTGTTTGATGGTAAGCTCCTCTGCCATTGTTCAGCCTTGAAGTGTCGGTAGTTGAAGGTTGATTGTTCTTTTCTTGTATCAAAAACCCAGAAGATTTTCAAAATTCCTTCAATATGAATATGATTGGGGGGTCTATATTCTAATATATACGTGAAATTTATGTCAATAAGGAACCGTGCCGATATAGCCGCAAATTTCACTGCAAAAATTCTTGTGAATTGCTGCTCATTCTCTGGCGTTTATTAGTTGCTCCACTTAAAAAGAATTCGGCAAATGAGACAGCTCTGTCAAAGAAAGGCAAACTAAAAAGATAGCTATATCAAAGAGCAATCTGCAATGTTTTCCTTCGCCGTTACCTAGGCCTTCGGGATTTTTGTCTTCTGTGTCCACTTTGCTTCCTTCTGAATTCATACTCCTTCCGATATTACTTTCGTCTGTTGTCTCTCGTCTGTCTCAACTTACTGTTCCCATGCGCGTTGATCCTGTGTGGGAACACCTTCGTACATGGGTTCCCCGTGACTATCGACACACCATATGTTCCTTCCTTCTCCTCTCTTAGAAAAGCTTAGTACATTTAGGGAAGCTTGAACTAACTTATACTACTATACTAAGGAATGTTTAACAAAAAACGCTCTTGATAAGTCGGTCAGTTCTGAATACATTCACAGTAAGTAAAAAAGGTAATAAGAAAATTCAAAAGATCCACTACTTGAATGTGTGATAATGAATCAAAAACACTGATGTGAAAACTGTTGATAAAATTGATACAAACGCAAATTTCAGAAATACAACATACAAACTCGAGTTGAAAAGATTGAAGAGCATTACGAACTGAATGTACCTCCGATTTGAGAGGCAAAACAAAACATACACACACACAAGAGGAAATGAACCTTCAGGAACAAAATACCGAATCCCAGGTAGTCACATGAGATGGCTGCATTATGATCACAATGGAATAAGTGCTAATAGATAGAAAACCATTGCTTAATAATATATTTAGTGTGGTTTCTTTGCATCATCTACAAGAGTTAGGTTGTACGATTTACTTGGCGGTATTTTAGTCGATACGAGTAAGGGTAGACGGACCACGATACGTCAGACGTAGTTCGCCATGGGTAACGTGACATGCTTCAGTTTAAACGGAGAGAGGGTTATGTTTGCAGATCTAAAGGAGGTCGAACTAAGAAAGATAGTAATAGCGTAGCTTAGGAATGGTACATAATCTATACTATAATTCTGCTTGAGACTCCATCCATCCGTACAACCCTGTTCTGTCGGTTACGCTTTCACTATTAGATCCGGGAAAATTACGGTACATTAGATGCCACCTCGGCAGAGAAGAGAACTGAACTGCCCTCGGGCTTAGCCAAGGAGGTTCTAATAGAGAGGAGCGCACCCTATCTATTTATCCTACTGGAGCGTTGCGAGTAAACTTTTCCCTTTAACTGGCTGAGTGGCTTATCCAATCAAAGAGCTGTATTGCCTCACGCAACCTGTATATGAAGGAGTCCTGAGCTCAAATTTTTGTAGCCATTAACCATCGACGAGATTCCGAGCGGATGGAAGTATGTAAAGGAAACTTGTATCTTGTATACCATATGGTGATGAAAGTAACAGAGTAAGCACTGTGATATAAATCTTCAGACACGATTGTCTTTGCAAAAATATTGAAGAACTGCCTGTCTGTATCTTCCTTAATTATATGTGCTGACCACTGCCACTTCAGCCACTTTAAGGACTCCAAACGCCAGCTTCGATCACGTGACAAAGCCATGTGTTTGCACGCCCAGAGAGTGCTTGGGCTTGCTCCTCCCATTAGAAGCTCCTTGGGCTTGGAACATATTTTCACACTGTGTAATTTTCGCGATTCGTATACTTGATACAGGTCTGGTTTTTTATGAATGTAACAATGTTTTTATTCTGTTGAGTTTACATGGGTTCTTTCAGCATTAGATAGCATAAAATTAAGATGATACGGGTCCAAAATATCACTGAGGCATAGTGCTTTTCTTGTGTGGATTTCCACAGGTTCTAGCTAGTAGAAAGTAAAAACATTGAGGAACCGTGGAATTTCCATGGGTCCCGCTAGTATATTATAATTCTGCTTGAGGTTCCATCCGTCCGTCCGGTTTCTGCACGTTTTGCTTCTTCAGTATTAGCCAAGGAGCTCCTTGGTATTAGCGGAAACTATAATTTGTAAGGAGCTCTGATTTTCAAAGGAAGGAAGTTCTACCATAGCTGTCTTCTTGCACTCGCTTTTAAAATAAAATTCAGTCAGTTTCGAAGGAGACATGAAGTTCATTTTATACGCATCACACATACCATACCTATCTTCATATCTTGTCCTGTAATATTTACTATACTAGGGTCGCTTAACGATGTGTATAAGAATACCCTTAGTCAGAACGTAGTTTGGCGCGTTGTAATCTCCGTATTTCCTAATTTTTGCCCTTTTTACTTTTGCACTTGATTTGTACGATACATGTCTCAGAAAATATTAAAGAACAGTGCTTCGACCTTGGATTCGACTCTCTGAAATTTCTGCGATTTCCTGGCGTCGAACTATCTTCAATCCAGCTTTTCAGCAATTGCACAAGCTCATCAAGTTCTGCAGGGCTGTAGCTTAGATTTCTTTATTCAGTCTACGAACTTCATAATTTTGAAACATCTTAGTAAACGTCTCCAGGCTTCTTTTTGTTGGGCCAAGCTTTCAGCTCTGTTGAAATTAGGGCTTTCTTCAGGACGAAAATCTTCGAATGCTATGGAATTATCACGCTGCGATCGGTATACCAGATACGCATTTCAAATTTTATAGAGTAAGGTACCTAAACTCTGGCTAGTAGGAAAAATTGGACTTGTATCTTATACATAAAAAATGCCAATTTAAAAGAAATTTATTACCTCCGCCAAGGAGGTTATGTTTTCGTCGTGTTTGTCTGTCTGTCTGTCTGTCTGTCTGTCTGTCTGTTTGTCTGTTTGTCTGTTTGTCTGTCACCAGGATAACTCAAAAAGTTATG
>LQNS02277603.1:1186462-1207721 GCA_001587735.2 Parhyale hawaiensis | reverse complement strand
TTGAACAAGCTGTTATTAATATAAAAAGGCACAAATGATCAGATTTTGGAGTAAATGCAAAGAAAATTATGGTTTCAGAGCCAATTTGAATTTTTGCTACCGTTGGCTCACTTGGCGGAGGTATGCGCTCTCAGAGTGCTCTAGTTTGGTATTGAAGTCCAAAGTGTTGTTAGATGTTGAAACGTGTGCGTCTTTTTGTATTTATGAGGCGGGTCTGAGATTTCGTTGAAAAGCAATGCTTTTGCTCCCTGGTATTTTGACTCGTTAGTGCTACTTCTACGTTTCTTTTCCAACTTCTCAGTTGTCGCACGAAATTACTGTAGTTCCAGTCGGCTGGAGCTGTTTTATAATAAGTACAGTTTAACTAGAACAGCAAATTCCCAACAAGCAACGCACTGTTCACAGAATGGAAGACTGACAGACAAAATAACTAAGAGACAAACTGATTAACGCCAAAATTTGTTCAATAACTGTTCTTCGCGGCATTCCTAACAGTTACTTTTAATTTGATGAAGAGTCGCACAAAACAATTGAGTGATGTAGCCAAAAGACGAGCAGACAAGCGGACAGCAAGTAAAGGGGCTGACGGAGGACCACAAGGAATTAATCATGCTTCTAAGGACAAATGGCACGGTTCCTTTGCATTTAATGGAAATCCTTCGATAAGGTTGTGAGTTGAGTTGCTCAGAGACAGACCGACAAACATTCCCTTAATGGCGGAGCGCATGAAAAGAAAACGGGAATAGATGAGCAATAGGAAATGCAGTTTGCTAAACAAGACACGTTTGTAAAGAAAAATGCTCGAGTGTGCTTTGGTTTGTGCTGTACGTTTATTGCACAACTATTCATAATAAAAAAAAGAAAAGTAATTGATATCCGTGGAATATCGATGTGTTTCGCCATTGAAAGCACAAGAAGAGAGGCGAGAAAAATTAGAATTTGTGTTATACTGAAAGCAAGTGGAACTTTGAGTAACAGTCATGAAAGAATGAACTAACCAGATTTGTTGCAAAATTGCACGACTATTTCGAGATTAAAATTAGTATGCTTGGCAGCAGATAGGTTTACCTCTTCCATAAATAAATAAAAAGGTTATCATAAGTTAAGAAGCGCGAATGATCACATAACATATTGCACATTTCCAAAGTACAATGGCGTAGTGAAAATTAGTAACAAGAAAGTACAGGGATACTGAATTTTAGTTATCAGAATTCAAAATAAAAGACTCTTGCACTGAATAGTTTGAGCCTCAATCTCCTCAGGAATGACGTTCTACCAGAAGAAGAAGCAAGGGGCTTATAGTATTTACATAGATATGCTGAGCCCGTGAAGGGGTGTGTTCCCACAGAGGACTCGTCTCACGTCTAAGTTCTACGGTAATGAATTAGTTTCCCTTGGGTAGCGACCCATGTGTATCATAGACGAGATACGTGCGTTTTGATAAGTAATCTGTGTTTGGTAGGCAAAGTGTGTCAGAGTAGACAAGATGTGTTGTAGCCGACACGGTGCAGTATGAGATGCATCATGTCGGATGCTCACGTGCGACTTTCTCCGGCGTTATCTGCTGAATTCGATTGTGTTGCAGTGACTATACCGCAAAAAAACGGAAATATAAAATCTTTGTGAAATTGGAACTCACTCAGAACTAGGCAAGATAAGCGAAAGTTTTCCACTGGCAGTGACTATAGTGTGAAAATTTTTACCACTTTATCTTACTATAGCGTAAATATTATAACAGTTTGAAACTACGACGGTGTTTCGAAGCAGCTTAATAGAGTGGAAGATGAAGCCATGGCTGTGGCATGGTAACTGAATTCTTCGAGTTAGCTCTATGCTGACAACACCGGCAGAAGTTGTAATTCACCACCCGACATCGATGTAGATGAGGCTTCTCAAGCGGCGTAGGTCAAACAAGGTGCGTCATGGGTTTGAATTAAGGTAGTGTGTACTGACATGGCGGTGAATTTGCTCGCTCCACAAAAAGCACTACAGAACCGTGGAATTTCCACGGATCCCGCTAGTCATTGTTAAGCTGATGGTGTCGGTAAAACTGTTTCGTTCTAAGCATAAACTGGCATTCTTTTCGAAAGCATTGCTGCGTCTAACGGCCGTTTTTTTTTTTAGAACGAGGCAGAGGTGATGGTGATGGTAATTTATTGGATAACCAACTACTAGTTATGACACAGATATTTCTTACGTTTTTTTTTGCATCCTCAAATTTTGGGATCCGCCCAAGCGAATTTCTCATCTTTTCTCTCGGCGCCGGCAAACCGCGCTTGGTCATCATCATTATTATTAATGCTGACGGCTTGTAAAAGTCGGATCCATTCTCTTACGGATAATGCCGTAATGCTGCTGCTCTTACGATATCTGCTAATTGATTTGTTCTTAATTGCACAGGCTCTGTGCGACTGGTGGTGTGGGTAGAACTGTTTTTGCTATTGAAGTTATGTAATACCTCTACAACATTAGACCATCCTCTAATTAATTTGCTTCTTAACCTGCAGGCGATTACTACGAATTCTGGGATCGGGTGCTCTTGTTGAAGCTGTATTATGCCATTGAGACGTTAGATAATCCTCTAATTGATTTGTATCAAGGCTTGCAGGCTCATAATGAATTCGTGGTATCGGTGGAAATTTTTTTGCTATTGAAGTTCTCTAGTGCCGTTGTTACATCATATCATCCTGTAATTAATTATTGTTCTCTTGCAACACAGGCTCAGTACAAACTGGTAGTGTCTGCAGAAGACAACGGCACTCCGCCCAAAACTGGATCTGCTGTGGTGACGGTCGACATCACAGACGCGAACGACAACCCTCCTGTGGTGCATTTCAACAATCGGACTCTTTTTGTCCAGGCAAGTTTAGCATTGTACGTCATAGAGCCCGATGCTTACGGCAGATCTCTTTTGCAGCTACTTAGAAAAACTGTCAGAACTCCGGTCTACGTACAATATGTACACAAGCCTTACCGAAACGAAATTTTTCCACACCCTAGAAGCTCACTTGCAGTTTTTGATTAGGAGTGGCCCCGAGTTCTGCTATGTAGGCATTCGTGAAAGTTGAAAGGTTGTCGATGGCAGATATGCAAACAACCTTTGAGAGTTTCGGTAAATCCTTATTTTAACCACAAATTTGACGATTCTACTTTAATTTTTCACCAAAGAGGTGCGCAAGAAGCACCTACCAAACAAAAAAAAAAAATCTCTCTGAAAGCGACACTTGAACAAACACACCGTTTCTTTACCCAAGTTCGAGCTCAAGATAACGGCCTATAATATCAGAATGTCAAACCTATAGTCCTACATCGCAATCCATGAGGATAAATTCAGTGTAGTGTCAGCTCGAAGATCACCCTGCAGCAACAGCATGATCGTGTGTCTCTTGTGTCCACTGTGCATACTGCTTAACCCTTTACCTGGCAGGTGACCGAATATAAACCTTTTGTGCTAAGCATACGAGACCGATCTTCAGCCACCCGGTAAAGGGTTAATCCGGATGATATACTTTTTATTTTACAAAATTAATTGAAAGTCATGCAAGTAGTGAGCTGTGTTCAATAAGTTCATATAGTAACAGAGTTGAACCCCTTGCACGCTTCAAATGATAGGCCTGGACGAGTTGTGCTCGGCCATCATATATATGTTCAAGAAAGACGCATACGCAGGAACTCCCTTACTACCTCATGCTGCTTGAATACACAAGGTCTTTAGGAACGCCCGTTCTTCCGCAACCACGGTGATTCCTTAGTCATCATACTCCCACTGATGACTCGTTTTCTGACTCTTCTTTTTCCATTTCGGCTTATTGTTCTCGAGTATTAATTGGCTCCTCGTTTTTCTACGGGCCAATCTATCTCTCTTCACACCCTCCCTTTTAAAGCACATAGTAGACCAGCTTTAAGCTGTTTCATATTAGACTCCCTGCTGTAATCACTCCTCCTGAGTGCTGTACTGTAAAGGTTGCTCAGAATATAGACGTCATGTCAACTAACTAAATCTTAAACAAAGACTCTCATAATTTTATTTTGGGGTAGTACTACTTTAGGAAAGTATTTTGTGTTAGTGAGCTACGTCATGGGAGACATATTCCATCTTAGTACCTCATGGGGTGTGCGGATCGATAAGCTACATCATCAAGATTACATTGCGGCTTAGTGTGTTTTGAGGATTATGTTTTGAGTTAGCACGTGATGACACAAAAATCTCAGATTAGCACGTTGTGAGTCGCATATCCAGGATTAGTACGTTGCCAGAGGCATATCTTCTTTGTCTATTACGTTACGAGGTTAACAGCCCGTACATACTGGGTGGGCCATAAGTTCCTGTACGTAGGGAACCATTATCTTCTCCCCGTGTTATTTTATTTGGTCGCGACATTACCCTCTAAGCCATAGCTATGCCTTCGGAATATCTTTCTTCCGTGCCCACTTTACATCTTTCCAGTTTCACTCTCCTACTAATGATGCTGTCTTCCCTTGTTCCTCTTCTTTCCCGACTTTCTGTGCTTATGCGCTTTGACCCTGCGTGGGAACAACCTCGTGAATGGGTTAAATTTGATACAACTATGCAATCGCTTCATGATCCAAAAGACACTTCCAATTTAAATCTTTGCTCGTTGTTTTCAAACGCACTTGTGAAGTCGTCTAGCTTTGGTTGTAAAATATCAATGTCGAAGCTTATCTACAGCAACATATATATCATACTACTTGTAACATTATAATATAGCTAATATAATAAAACAACAACAATACAATAATGCGATTGCAGTACAATATTATAATAAATTAATAACATTTCATTAATATACTTAAGAATACAGTACTTTCATAATAACAGTACAACAGTAATGCAATAACAAACGAATAATTTATGACATTCCCGTACCCCGACAGGAGGACAGGGCCCCTGGCCTCCGTCTGGTGCGGCTCAAAGTGTCGGACGCCGACGGCGACTCTGGCGGCAACGCGGGCCCATTTGCCTTCGAATTGCTTTCTGGCAATTCACGCGGGGATTTTCGGATTACACAGAATGGAGATTTGTTGACGGCCGTGTCCTTTGGCGGCCGTGGCCTGCCACTGTACCGACTGCAAGTGCGTGTGCACGACAACGGCCGACCGCACCTCCACACCGACGTGTGGCTCCGTGTCCAGGTAAGTGCGCGTTGGTTATGTGGTCCGCATCTAGTTGAATAGATGGGATGCAAACCGCAACAATTGGTGTCATACACGGGAGGTGCAACAAATGGTGTCATGCACGGGAGGTGCAACAAATGGTGTCATGCACGGGAGGTGCAACAAATGGTGTCATGCACGGGAGGTGCAACAAATGGTGTCATGCACGGGAGGTTTATCTGAGAGGTGTGTTGTAATCACAACCCACTTGGACTACCGCAACCAGGGAAATAGTCACCGTAACCCGAAGTGGTGTTGTGAAAGCGCCATCTGTCCACGAGCTATTTCAGTGAACAAGAAAGATGATGTTCGGTTGTATAAGAGGGATTTCATCTGCGACTTTAGGCGTAAGAATACATACTTATCTTCTCTAGGCTGCGGAGTTTCGTCGTTGTTCATGTAATTTTTGTGTTCCCTTTATATGAAAATGATGTTTCTGAGCGGCAACCTACAATCACCGTAACCCCAGCCGCAATCGTCATTACTGCTTTCCGGGTTGTGAGTGCGGCAATATTTGAGAGCGACTGGATTGCCGGGGTAGCACAGTGTGATTATAACACGCCTCAGTTTACAAACGCTGACTAGAGTATGCGATTTTTTTAACGCATGTTATGATGCAATATTGGATTTTAGTGTGGTGCACTCTGCGTGTAATTATTGCGCAGATCAGGATGTGGAGGAGGATTTAAGCATATCATACCCATAATGTTACTCATGATGGAATACATAGGATGAATTAAATGTATTTTGTTCGTTGTGCTGAACGTATCAGGTTATAGCTTAGCTGGTACCTACTTAAATCGCGATTTTCAGTGAAAGAACACGCATGTATCATTCTCGTAATACTACGTACACATATCAGAATAGACTGCAAACGTTGATTGGTACATTTTCACCCTGGTACAGGTGGTAGAGTCTTCCAAGTTCGCCCCCGTTTTGCTGCCGCTGCACGTCACGGCGATGTTACCAACGGACGAGTATCAGGGCGGGAGCTTGGGTCAGGTCCGTGCCTCCGACCGGGATCCTCACGATCGGCTAATTTATGAAGTCCTCCCGGAAGACAAATCATCATCAAGTCTCTTCAAGATCGATTCTGAAACGGGCGGTCTGTACGCAACGAAGTCGTTGCAAGAAGGCCAGTACGTGCTGAACGTCTCGGTGTCAGACGGAAAGTTCTCATCGTCCGGAATAGCAGACGTCACCGTTCAAGATGTTCAGGATGAGATGATAACGAACGGCCTCATTGTTGTGCTCTCTGGCGCTAGTCTGGATGAATTTGTTTTGTCGTACCGAAGAAGTTTCCTCAGAGCCGTCGCCAACTCACTTAATGTCAACACCAATTCTGTTATCATCCTCAGCATCCAAGACGCCGGCCATGACGTCCAGCAAGATGACTCCAGCACTGACAACTTCATGATGAAAATCTCGCCTCAAATGGAGAGGTCGTCGGAGATAAGCGTCCTGTTTTGCGCCAAGAAATCGTCTGGAAAATACTTCGCTAGAGCCGAGCTCTACAACAGAATCATTTCTGATGTCATAGTGTTCGAGTCGACATTGGGACTGCGGGTTCTTCGGATAGCGAGCAACTTGTGCCACAACGTCACTTGCGCCAACGGATACTGCGAGGATCGCATTGATTTGGAGGATTCCCCCACAGTCGTGTCTACCGAGACAATGAATTTTGTTGCAGTCCAGCATGTTCATAAAGGCGTCTGTATCTGCCCGACAGGTTACACAGGGCGTCTGTGCGACCAGGTCCTCAACAAGTGCGCCTTCAGACCGTGTCGAGAGTTCAAGGAATGTATCCCAAATGACTCGGAGAGAGGCTTCTCGTGCAGTTGCCGTGCGGGGTACGTTGGATCGAAGTGTTCAAGGAAAGTGACAGAGTGCAAGGGAAGAGAGTTTACACCCGGGTGCTACTCAAAGGCCAGTCCTGTATCGTTTGAAGGCAAAGGTTTTGTGCAGTACAACATCCGCTCCTCCATTGCTGAGAAGTTCGAGTTTTCCACCTGGTTCCGGACTTCCCATCCATCCGGCAATATTCTCTTCATCTCCGGGCGTATCGATTACAGCAGTCTCGAGGTGAGTTTTGTTACCGTATCTGGAAGAGAGGAAATACACAGTGTTTCACTTATTTGTTGACCTTCACGTCCCTGTATTTTAAGTATTGCCCGCATATAGTTAAAAAAGAGGAAACTGCCATTTCATATCATTAAAATTTTTGAGCTCTCAAGTTAACTAAAAATTGATCAAGAAGTAGGTAAAATATTGCTGTGATGTTGATAGCTCTATTTATGTTCACATTACTTATTATGTGTGCAATGCGGTAAATTACCTATAAGAGATTCACACCTAGCTGAGGTGTCTCTCGCTGCGTTAATGTCATTACAGTAAAGTATTTCCTGAAAATTTATGTATGCCTTACGTCAATATGATTTTTCGCGTCGAAAAATTGAACTGCAATCGCTTAAAGTTGCTTTTCATCTATTAGACTATTGTTGGAAGTTTGTGTGCAATAATTGAGTATCGTTTGTGTCAAAAATTGTTTTTCTATTTTCGTGAAATCGACTTGCAAATGAAAATGGTATAGAGTCTTCGCGAAAACCCACAGCCTGTAGTTCAGCACAACCTCACACTACAGGAGCGTAATTAATACTGGACGAAGGTCCTTAAGAGAGAACCTGAACTGAGCCCCGAACAGACACCGTGGACACACACATACGGTTTTCCTGCCGAGACCTCTCCACTGTTGTTGCGCTACAGAAGTCTGTAAATTTGTACTTACCAAACGCCACAGAGAAAGGCGCAGGGTTAGACTGTACAGGTACGCCCATCCTATGTTAGGAAGAGTCACCGTCGACGCTCCGCGCGACCGCAAAGGTGACCTGAGCTTTAAACTTTCGGAACATCTTCATTTCCTTCCCCTCTCGATTTCTTCTTTTTTATACTTTTGCCAACAAGCTGTTGTTTGTTTTTTTTTTCTTCCTTTCTGCTCCATCTGATGCACTGCCGAACGGAATTCCGTGCTTTTCTGCCCATTTTTTTTCAAACATACCACATGTCGCTTCCATGTTCTTCTTTCAAAGCATCACGTTGAAGTATTTCGGGAGGCTTACTCTAACGTCATAAGTATACTCATAACCATTCATTACTAAACAGCTCTAAGTTTTTTTATCATATCGGTAAGTTTTCGCTCAATAAAATATTCACCTGATAACAATAGAACATAACTGCGCTTATAATTGATTCTGATATTTATCGTGAAATATTAATTTTGGGATATTCATCTCGCAATAATCATTACTCATTAGTAAAATAGCCCACGATAAATCAAATTATGCCTTGAAATTTTACCGAGGAATAAATCCAACACGTGTGAATAATTCACTGCTACAGCAACAGGTCGTTCCGTGCCCTTTCCCATATGCAGGAAAAATACGGCTTAGGTTCAAATCTGCGAGATTACATGGAAAGCCCGTAAGCCTCTCACAAGGCGCAAACATGACGTCTTCGCATGAGTAGATTTTCATTCGATGTTTTCCAATATCAAATGGGACAAAATTTGCTTCTCGTGTAGCTGTTGTGCGCTTGAATTTATTTTTTCTTCATCTGCTGTTTTTGCGTATAGAGTGGGACAAAATTCGTTCTCGCTCGTGTACCAGTTGTGCAAGTGGATTTTTTATCCACTGTTTCACTGTTTTTGCTGGGGAAACTTTGATCCTCGCGTGCGTTTTATCCGTAAGAACCTCTGCTTCTCTTGGGTACATAGTGGCTTATTGTGCGTGTAGATGTCTTTATAGTATCAACTGTAATCACCAGTTTCCGGCGGACTACATGATAATAATTGAGGCGTCCAGTCAGAGGGGCGAACTGACCAAAAAAACAAAAAAGTGGGAGAAAAACGCGGTCAAAGTTTTGCAACTTTAATTCTATCGTATTTTTGTATGTAAACGCCTTATTGGTCGAGCGAGGAGGTAAATACAATGCCGCGCGCTGATTGGCTGGTCGGGCGGGAGGAGGTTCGCCTCTCTTCTACGAAATCCGTAGCTAACTCCAAACCGATAAAAGTGGTCGGTTCGCCCCTCTGACTCTGGACGCCTCATATGAAATAGTACAGAACTTTTCAGGTATGGAGGCAGAACTTTTCCCAAAATCAGTAACAGCACTTCAGTAGAAAATACCCGCGCGTTCATCAGACTGTAGTTAACTTCTATACGCATAAAGTAAGAGCTTATTTTTCGTAGAAATAGCATCATTAATAATTAATTAACTTTGTCTGGGCAAGTGGACACTATACGCTAAAGGGCTAATCCCGCATAGACCTGTGGCTGTGAACACTTTAAGTTACAATATTAAACGGAGACATGCCGTAGTAGCCTACCTACTTTCTAAGGTTTTTATTCTTCCTGGCAGACATCGCGCTTTGCCGTGCGTCAGGGAGCCGGAAGTTACTGCCACTTGAGCGAAGACCTGTCAATGTGTACAGTACAGAATATGTAATGCCATAGACTAGGTGCACTGCACTTGGCTGCCCACTCAGTGCACAGTAGGGTGACTAGTTTGGTTGGTTAGGTTCGCCCATTCTGCGGCACGGGGAGCGGTGGCCTTAGGGGACCCTATGCATTGCCGCAGCCATGGCTGGACCGTCAGGAAATCTATTATTCGTGCTCTTTTGCTTCCTTCTAACTTTTCATTCCCCTGTTAGTGGCACTTGTTCTGTTCTCCTTTGACCGAGATAGCTGTACCAGTGCGCGTGGATCCTGTGAGGTGACGCCCTTTTGTTAAGGTTCTTGCCATTTTTCTATATGCTTTGTGTCCTCCAGTTTGTTTTATTCCTTTGTTAGATCTTCTATGTGATAGAGGCGATGAAGAGTGCTATCCTAGATAATAAAAATATTGTTTACGATCTAGTTTGAGTGTCTGGTCTCGGCACTTGGGTATTTTGCTGGATGACTGGTTGGGCTTCGTGCGACGCTGCGGCTCTGGTGAACGCCTCTCACCAGTGGTCGTGCGGTCACTTAACACCGCGGAGTGCTCTAATTAAATTTTTTCCTATGGCACTGGCTGAACTTTATATGCGTATCTTCATTTTCTGAGCTGGTGAATGATGAGTGGCTTGCGTGGCGCCTCCTGGACCTTGTTTGAATAACTTGCAAATTGTATACTACTCGTGTTAGGATTACTCTTGCCTGAATAACTTGCAAACTTGTGTGCTACTCGTGTTAGGATTACTGGTAGCTTGAGGTTGACTGTTTGTGAATATTTTCGCATGGTCTTTTGACTATATATATATATATGTGAAAGTGTTTTTGCCCGAATAGTTTCTCTTAACTATCAATGGACCTGATTTCATTCGTAGCACATAATGCCAAGTCTTTCTCATTTCGTTGTTTTTGTATACATCGCACTATGTGTGCAAACGTATTGGAGATTGTTATAGTTCCTTATTTCAATGAAAATTTAGCTACTGATAGCAAATTTAGCTCGTAATTGAATGAAGCTAATGATATCACTACTTACAAATTTTTAGTTTTTTGTAGTTCCGGAGGAAGCCAGTTCAAGTATGTGGCAGTATTTGCTATAAAACTAAATTTACTCCATTCGAATGCTAAAGTCGAGCGTTATTCAGTAGCATGAACGCCGGGAAAAATAAGATTAGAAAATGTAACTGCCTATGCTGTCAGCTGTGCTTACTGTAAAATATGGCCTAAAGAGGCATAGCAAATGTTGCAAAAACTTCAAACTACCAAAAGTTGCCATCAAAAAAATTGGGTTGGTGAATTTCTATGAAAAGACGATGGTCCCCCCCCCCCGTACAGAGTGCACAGCTTGTCTGTCAATTATGATGAAATTGCATGAGAACTGTAATTGAGCAAGTAATCGATGGATCATAATCTTTTTCCCTCTTTCTTTGTAACTAGATACTGATTTTTCTCTGCAGCGATTTTGCAGGAAATTCCGAATTTCATTTGGCAACACTGAGCAACAGTGCTCACCTGACGCAGAACCTCTGCGATCGACGTCCTGGTGGCCTCTGATCGCAGTCCAGCGATGAAACTCGGAGTTTTTCAAATTCCCGAAATGGGAGTTCTAGATTGTCCCAGATGTTGAAAATTCCGCAGATAGTTATAAAAGAATACAAATAAAAACTTCATGCTTAGCTCAATGTATGTGGTAACAGGTAACAGTTAATTATTAACGTCATTCTTAACTATTGGGCTTGGAAAAATTCTCCAAATTGGTCTGCAAATTTTTGGAACCCTCTCAAACTCCCAAAATGTGGAGAAAATTCCCAAAGAGTGGCAGCCTTGTATCGCTCGTCTGACAAGACACAGAACAGCAGTGAGAGCAGGACTCGGCCGCACCGCTCGCCGCTAGCGCTGGCTGCTCTGGCCGGCAGCTGCCTGCTAAGCTGCCGCTGTTCGGTGTACACGCTCCAATGCATTCTGTGCTTCTCAAATACTGCCAGCCTGCCTGCCAGCTTCTCGCTGAATCGCGTTTGGTGTGTCAGCACCCTAACTTTACCAGAATATAGCTGCAGATTACAAACTTTCAATCCTTTGCGACCTTTCACTCAATGCCCAAAGACTAAGCTAATCTTTACTCATGTATTACACGGAACAATGTTAAGAATAACTGCCGCCAGTTTGCTACGATAACTTACATATTTATCTCCTTTGTGCGTAGATATCTACCTTTAAGCCAGCTAAAATAAAAACGTTGACGATTAATTTTCTCTAGCTAAAAAAAACACGGAAACAATCGATAATTGACTTTATTGTTCATATTATTTTCATCAACGCACCAGAACGGCACTAGCCGGGCATGTATTCTCCAGGTGACATTTTGGAGGGAGATGCGCAGAAGAGTCGCAAACTGGTCAAGCGATTGGGCTACCTTTAAATAGTTATTATTATTAAATCACACCAGACTGGCGACGTAGGAACGGAAAAACTCCATGAGGTTAACAAACCCCCACGCAACCAGCCCAGCTGGTGAAGAAAACAAAAGAATGAAAAAAAAAAATAAGATCCGAGATCACAGAATAGTTCTGTGTACAGATCGTTAAAAGCTGCCAATACCCGCACCAGCAAAGACAGAGCCATCAAGACCATTCCAAACATCCACACGCGATGGGAAAAACGAACGGGAATACTGGCCCGCACGGCATCGTAATGGTTCCAAGGCAAACTCATGAAGAGCACCAGTACGCCGAGTATACTTCACCCGAACAAATGGATCCGGAAGAAACTCAGACAGTGGATGGCTGGGGCAGTTATAGATTTTATACAAAAAACAGGCCCCACCAACTCTGTGACGTTGCGCCACATCACAATGCACAACACCACCCAGCATGAACGCACATCGACGAACCACTTTGTCAAGCAAACACAGATGGCAATCGGCAGCTGAACCCCTGACTACAGAGCAGTACTCCAGAAGAGGGAGGACAAAGCAATTAAAGCTGCAACGTGTCAATTCTACTGAGCCAAACACCCTCCAAGCACGCCTCATAAGACCAATTTTCTGCGATTCACGTGAGGCAACCGAACGAATGTGGGGCTCAAACGTGAACTTAGGATCAAAATTGACACCCAAGATTACCAAGTCATCAACCACAGGAGGTTGTACACCATCCAGCATTAGTGCAGGAAAAGGAGGTCCCACTGTGCGCGACCTGGACACGAGCATGGTCTTAGTCTTGCCTGCATTTTGCCTCATCCCCCACTTAGAACACCAGGAATCAATCAATCATTTCCAAATCATGCTGAATAGATTTTGAAACCTCTAATCTATCACTAGGCTTATCGCAAACAGCCAGCAAAGTAACATCATCAGCATAACCAACAAGTAAATTATTAGCAAGACGAAACAGATCCGCAGTATATACAATGAACAACAAAGGGCCCAGAACACTACCCTGTGGGACAGCAGAAACCAAATCCAAAACTCACTCCTCTTCCCACCAACAACTACACATTGACGTTTGTCAGATAAAAATTGACTAATTACCGCATGCACTGAACCACCAATACCCATTAATCTCAGTCTATGGAGCAGCCCAAGGTGATTCACGCGATCAAAAGCAGCACTAAAGTCAAGCTGTACCAACCTTGCCTCATGACCCCCATCAAGAGTCATCTGCAACACTTGAGAAATGTGAAGCAGAGCATCACAGGTTCCCAAGCCCTTACGAAAACCATACTGTGTTGGGGGAAGGACACGCTGCTTTTCAAGAAAACAATCCAATCTCGACGCAACCAACCCCTCATAAACTTTCGACAAAACAGGTGTGATCGAGATGGGTCTATAATCAGAGGCACGGGATGAAATCGAGCCCTTCGGAACAGGCGTCTCATGGGCAACACGCCAGCATTCCGGAAAAGAGCTCAGCCGCAACATTCGACGGAATACGGAAGCAAGCGGGGCTGCGAGCACAGCAGCCACCCTCCGAAGAAAGAAAGGTAACATACCCGATGGAACAGTGTCCCCATAGGGGTCCAGGTCAAGAAGAAGGCGGTGCACTTTAGATGATCTGAAAGCAAAACCGGAGAACCTCGGCTCGGGATCACATGCTAAAGGAATGCGCACCCGGTCCCGGCTCTGCTTCCCATGAAAGTAGCGCAACAAAAGGTCCACCTTGGCAGCGGGGTCCGCAACAAGATCACCACCCGTACCAATTAATGGAGGCACAGAAGAGCTCACACCGAGTACAGCGCTCTTCAAGGTCGACCACCACTTATGTGCGCTAACAGACGAGGCTAACAACTCCCCGGACCTCAAATTGTGCTCCCTCTCAGCTTCCTCATAAGTAGCACCAGCCCGACGCCGCTGTTCCCTGAAAAGCTGAAAGTCGACAGCAGACCGGCTAGTACGCCAACGGCCATATGCCTCCCGCTTTAACTGGTGCGCCCTCCTACAGGCATCATCAAACCAGGGCTCATCGCCCGTCCTTGGACGATGAAGCGTACTGGGCGATCAGTTGAGCCAGCAGCTGGCCAGCAAATGGTAGTTACTCTGCGACCTACGTTGATTGTCTAAAATCTGTTTTTTTTATACTGAAAAAATACAGTTTATTTTGGGACACGCTTCCCATCATGTTATGAAAACCAGCGTCCACAGGGGGGGCCTGTACACTTAGAACGGAAATAAGAGCTTTAGCACAAAATTGACCATATCTCATTTTTGTGCGTTCAAATTTTCATGAAACTTGTAGGGAAATTGTGACATCTTAAGGCAACACTGTTGAGTTTGTTTACAGTTTGCTGTGTTTCCTGATTGACGATTCTTTGCATTTTTTTCTCTTTTTGAGGTGACCGACAAAAATAGCTTCTTGTACATTCTGCTAAAATGGGACGTGGAAAAGCTCTAACTAACGAGAAAAAAGAAATCATCAAAGAAACTGCTAAAGGCACCTCTCCTGATGTTATTGCCCGAAAAATAGGACGTCACATTGGCACAGTGACAAGATTCTTGGGGCTGTTACTGATAGAGACATGAGAAATGTGGTGCTCACCTTGCTCACCTGATCTAAACCCAATTGAAAACTTCTGGGCCCTCTGAAAAGGGAAATTTACACAGATGGAAGGCAGTACAACTCAAAATCTATCTTGTGGGATGCTGTTGCTGCAGCAGCTAGAGCAGTTCCACCTTCTACAATAAAGAAACTAACTGGCTGCACGAATTCAAGGATTATTGAAGTTATTAAACGTCATGGGGTCATGTTTACAAATAAAAATTTTTTCAGTCATTGTAAACTTTTGATTAATGATTTCTTGTTTTATACATATTTTCCTCATTTGTGTTGTTCATTTTTGCTCCTTTGGTGATATACAACTGTGAATATATGTATTATTTTTTAGCCGAACAGCTATTACCGCCGCTCAGTAAAATTAGTAAAATTGACAAAAATACCATTTTTCTAGAACCAGCACGACTAGTGGTTTGAAAACTTACAGACACTATAAGTATTATAAGTTTAACTCTCTATGAAATTTTTACAGGAATCTATAGCCAAATAGTCGAGGTGTGGTCAGTTCTGCGATAAAGCTATAATTTTCATTCTAAGTGTAGGTTACCTTACCCTTTAGTTAGGCCGTCGAGACGTCTATCTTTCGTGGCCACTTTACTTCCTTCGGAATTCATACTTCTGTTGATCTTACTTGATTTTTTTCTTCCTTTCTTAACAACTTGCTGTTCGTATTCGCCCTGATCCTGTGTTTGAACACCCTCGTCCATGGGTTCCACTTGTCTATCGTCACACTATATGTCCCTGCTTCCTTCCTCTGTGATAACGCCTTTCTCATGGAAACGGAGACTCAAACTTTTGAATAAAATAATAGTAATATTGATAATTCAGAAAACGTGTCAGGGTCTCCCAAATATTTTAAGAAGCTTATCGTAGCACTTGTCTACTCTTCATATATGAATTCGCAAGTGCTCCGTTTCCTTTATCGCTCACTTTCTCTTTTTGGCGAACCAAGTTATTAGCCTAATGAGGCTGAACTTGAAATGGGTCTCGATATAAGTCTGTAAGATACAGAGACTGCTATAGTTAGTTACAGTATAAAGGAAACAGACAAATGAACATTTCCTAGTGCTACGGTATTGCAATAATCCGAAGCCGACGTATTAAGATAATGCAATGGTTGTTATCAAAGAATCTTTACCTCGTACGGCACGCTCCACTATAAAAAAAATTTACGTGAAATGACAAAGTGTCCTGCAGTCCATTCGCCGGACACTTTTCAACTTTCTGTTTAATTGTACCATGAAGTATTTAGAGGTTCAGTCATTAAGCGGATTCTTCTCTGTAACAGCAACAAAAGCAACTTCCCGGTAGAATACAGATTGTGAAATTTGATTCCGTTGTTTGTGGTTCTTTAGAAAAAGCAAGGTGCCTGGGCCGGATTCGACTTTGGAGGCAGCGCCCTAGCCAATCGAGCTATCACGGCTGTGTCTACGCAATGGTCAAAAAAGGGTCAGGTGTATCCAGCACACTATTTTTTTTTTTTGCAAAGTGCACACTTGTTTTCTTTGTATTGTTTGAGAATAATTATTCGTTGACCCCTAACTCTGTCTATCCAATATTTATATATATTTTTAGGAGCAAGTATGTGTAATTTGTGCTGATTGTTATACTGTATGGGTATCCGAGTTTTGTGAGTGAATATTTTCGGAAAATCTTGCTTCTGCGCTTTTGTTTACTAAACCAGAACGTTCACATTTCTATAAGGAGACTTTTAAACATATGCTGATTATAAAAAAATTTCTATAATATTTAGTAATATATACGCATATATCTGAGAGGTGCCCGAGTAATGCAACATTAATTACACATCATATACTTCCATCAAGGATGTTATGTTTTTGTGGTGTTTGTCTGTTTTTTTGTCTATCTGTTTGTCAGCCAGATAACTCAAAAAATTTATGAACGGATCTTCACGAAAATTGCAGAAACTGTCAATACTATTGAGAGCCGCGAATGACTAGACTTTGGTGTTAATAGAAAAAAAAATGGTTTCAGAACCAATTGAATTTTTCGTTACCGTTGCCTTGCTTGGCGGAAGTATACGCTCTCAGAGTGCTCTGTAGTTGGTATTGTAAACTCCCTAACAGTTAATGGCACGGGAAGTTGAAGCAAATTGGATAAACACGCTAATACATATAGAACTTCTGGAAGTGGGATCTGACGGAGACGAGGAAAACTTTTCGGTAACACGCTTATCAACATACATTCCCAGTGATACTACAGAAACAATGTATTTATCTCCGTTATAAAATAGAACGTCATATTACTTCTGTCAACACTGTAAAGTACAAGCTCTTCCAGCAAAACAACGGACACATTAGGCGGGTTTTCAAAACGGAGAAAACTACAGACATTTTTCGAGTTTCTCCCCGTTGAAACGCTGCATTTTATTTTACAGTGTGCGGTAAGGTAAATTGAACGTACTGTCTTGTCCAGATTTGAGAAAAATGAAGCGTCAAGTATTGATTTAAATAGAAAGTACATGTGAAGGAATATTGTGACAGTTGGCGTTGTCATGTCTCAAGAACGGCAAGGAACTGTGTTCTCAACTTACTAGCAAAGATAGAATTGCCTAAGAAATGCTTCCGAAACAAAACACATATCGAATGGAGGACTGAATGGGCTAGGACGTATCAGGCTGGAAACTAAGTTCTCGTCGTTTTTTCAACATTATGGAATGTGCACTAATTTTCAATTAGGGAATTTATATTTTTTCAAAAATTTGCTTTTGAACACATTTGCGGTCTATTTTTCCTATTTTGAGTGCAATTTGTTACTTTCTGTTTATTTCAGCCTGCTAAAATGTAATGTGAACTAGAGAAAAGTGAGCGTTATTGATATCTCCTTCTTTTTGCTTTCGAACGAGGTTCTCAGGCCACACAAGCTGTTCACGATATTTTTGCTGTGTATGGAGAGGGTGCCATAGCGGTAAGGGCCGCTCGTTTTTGGTGTGTAAAGTTCATTAATGGAAGTTTTGATATCAAATCAAAGTCTCACCTTGTTTTGGTCATTCAGTTGAGATCAATAAGGAACGATTAAACCATCTTTTGCTCGAAAATCCTCGTCAAACGACTTGGGAACTGGCAGAGAAAATGGAATGCTCTCACACTATTGTGCAGAAGCATCTTCACTCAATGGGAAAGGTTCAGAAATATGCATCGTGGGTTCCGCATGCCTTAATTGTGACAGAAACGAAAGTCAACGAGTCCGCCGTTTGCTTGTTCGTCACCGTTGAACTCACGGACACAAGCAACGATTTCTTTACCGAATCGTTACTGAAGCGGAAAAATGGTGTCTGTACATCAATAAATGCTATGCGCGTAGTTGCGTTCATTATTTGTGCAGAAATGAAAGCGTTTTTCGAGTGGAAACGGGTAGATTTTACGGAAAAGGTATTGAAAATCTTGTTGAACGCTGGAAAAAAGTTATATACCGCAAAAACACTATTTAATTAATTAGTTAGTTGCTATTTTTGAGTGGACCTTTCAAAAACATTAGAAAAAAGCATGGACTTAGTTTACAACCCAATACACGAAGCTTGTAATGTTCACGGCGACATGCGCCTTTTTTTATGGCCTTGGCGGATGGTCCAAAGACTGAGTTGGCTATTGTGCTACGTCACAGATTCATCTCGTCGTCAGCAAAGTAGGAAAGGTTTCGTTTTGTGGACCGGAGTCTTATCTAAGGGGCGCTAATGCCCAAGAAGGTGATGCGCCATATCCTAATCAGGTAAGTCTTATCTAACCCGTGAAAGCTCGCGACAAGGGTAAAGTTTATCTCAGATATTAATATCAAAGTGTTTTTAGGATACCTACCTTATTTGGCCTGAAGTTTAACTAGAATCACGAAAGCAGTTGTATTCATATAGGACAATGCCCCGGCCTCAAACTGCCAAAGTAACTTAACAATATCTTGGCTTCATGAGGTTCATGGATAGCAGCTAAATGATACGACCTCCAGATTCTCCATTTTTTAATCCGATTACAATTTTTTGGCTATCGTTAGACGTGCATTACGATCAAATCCGCTGAATCCGTCCACATCGGGACCTTCAGTTTTGGCTGTTGTAACCGGCTGGTCATAAAAAAACGACAACAACAATTTAGGGGAGTTCATGCTGAAATATTAGCTAATAAGCACACTTGCTCAACTAATGTTAATTATTCTTTCTCTCGTCAGCAATTACGGAGATAAATTAACAAAAAAAGAATTCACTGGAAGTTAATGATCAGAAACGCCTTATTTCGAAATCTGAATGACTTTGTGAAAGGCGATGTTAACGATGTTGTCGTAAGAGCATTATCCAAATTAGTAAATTAAAGCATAACCTGGCCTACTTCACACTTCTAAATGCCCCTCAACATGAAAATTAATAATTTAACACAAATTAAATATTGCTAAATTGTCAATATTTTTAGCCATTTTATGTATAATTTAATGATAGTGAATTGATCCGTTTATAAATTGAACGCTAGCCACAAATAACTCTCCCACTCTGTGTATAATACATAGAGTTTGATTCCGTCCCATGGTACCATTGGTTGCATTTGGCTGTTGGTCATTCAACTGGTTGTTCTATTATACGGATTTAATTGTACATGCTGATGGACGCCTCTTTACGTCGAAACGAGCAAATTGGAAGGCCGTAAAATCTACATTAAAATATCTTTCAACGGAAACATTAAAAAGAAAAAATTGATTCGGCTAACCAAAAAATCCGAACTCATCACTAATACATGATTTATTTATATTGATTTTAAGTGTAGTCCTTCAGAATAAAATTCACAATTTAATAGCATGTTTGTTGTTTCAGTTTTCTTCAGAGGTCGGTAATCACACTGAAATTATCTAAAGACTATTTTCGCGGGTGGACAAAAATAAAAGTGTTCATAACAATGTTTTTCTTTTCAGATATTAATTATTATTGTCCACAACTTTCTAAAGAACTTTTCCGATCCATTTATGCGTTAAGTAAATTAATTGTTACCTCCGCGACGGAGGTCATGTTTTTGTCGATTTTTTTTTTTTTGTCAAAAAAGCTAGCCTTAAAATGTTGTTGGCGTATCTTTGCAAAGTTTACAGGGATTTTTAGTTATGTTAGGAGCAACAGAATGAGCAATTTATGGTGAATAAGCGTTCAACCGTTTGCTTGCCTTTTTTTTTTTGTTACCATAACTCATATAGTTATGGACGGATTTTCATGAAACTTGCACAAATTACTAGAAATGCTACGTAGAGCCAATGACAAAAATGTTTGTGACGATCTGTTTGGCTATTTATTTGTTTGTCTCCGTGTTTGATTTTGTGTTTGTCAGTATCATAACCCAAAAAGTTGGAACGAATCTCTATGAAATTTGCAGGAATTGTTAGAAATATTAAAAGACAGAAATGACCAAATTCTAATGATGATCGACGTTTTCGTTAGCGTGCTTGACTACGTGTTAGTGTTTCTCAGGATATAAACCTCCTTCGAGGAGGTTATGTTTTTGTCATATTTATCTGTTTCTTCATCCGCAAGATAACGCAGAAAGTTCTGGACGGATCCTTACGAACTCTACAGTGACTGTTAGGCATGCTAGTTCAGCGAGCAGGCTGTGCGCTGATAATGATCTAGTGAACCTGTCCCACAGGAGAAGAGTCACCGAGCTATGTATGTTTTATAAGGTGTACAATAATGAGAGGTATTGGTTGTATTCTTCTCTCCCTGCCCTCAAGGTGTTTGGGAGAGAGACTCGTGCTGCGTGCGGAACGCACTCCTTCACATTGGACGCTGTCAGATGTCGAACTAATCAGTTCTGTCGGTGCTTCGTGCCCTGGTCGGCTAGGATTTGGAATTTGTTGCCGGCATCGGCTTTTGGTCGTATTGTCCTGCAGGCGTTTAAGTCAGCTGTTAATGGTTTTTTGCTGGATTTTCTTTAGCAGCGTTTTGGGCTTACCGGTGTTGCAAATGCTTCATTTGGGTTGTATTACCTGTCCGTGGGAGCTCAACCGTGAAGTTTTAATAATAAAAATAATAATAATAATAACGGGTTATCAACCATGTTCACTCACTCGCTTAGTATTCAGTTTACTCGATATTTTTCCGAAAAAATATGGGAATTAATTGACCGAGTGCTACATCTTGTCGGAAGCCTTCGGCTGTCTCGAAGATAAGCTGTAATCGATGGCTGATTTCACGGGCTATCTACCCCCCTAATTGCGTGCTGTAGACCATGTTGGGGGCTCATCTGGTAGCCCATGGACATGTTGAGCTGATGTGGCAGCTAACGGACATGTGGGACTGATATGGTTACCCATGGACATGTTGGTGGGCTGATATGGTAGCGCTTATTCATGTTGGTGGGCTGATATGGTAGCGCATAGACATGTTGGTGGGCTGATATGGTAGCGCATAGACATGTTGGTGGGTAGATATGGTAGCGCATGTGCATCTTGGTGGGCAGGTATGGTAGCGCATGTGCATATTGGTGGGCTGATAGCGTAGCCTGTGGGCATATTGGTGGGCTGATAGCGTAGCCCGTGGACATGTTGGTGGGCTGATAGCGTAGCCCG
>LQNS02277603.1:1138732-1170050 GCA_001587735.2 Parhyale hawaiensis | reverse complement strand
GGATCGTAATAAATTCTTAGCATATTATTAGGTATCCCAATACCTCTTTTGTGTTAAAATTTCAGTGTTGAACCTTTTACAGTTTTTGAGATATGAATTTTTTTATTTTTGTCCCTTAATTATGCTCGCAACTGTATTTCCGTTCTTTCTTCCTGTCAAATTCACCTGTAACATGATTACGCATCCGCAAAGTGGAAGCGGATACCTTTTTTTGGTTTGGTCTTCGCGTGTATGCTGTAAAGATTGGAAAAGTTTGCTTAAGTATCTGTTATCGACAACCCTTCAAACTTGGACTGCGTTCACGTACAGAGCATTTCTTGCGTGGGCGTTCCGACAGATTTTTTCTCGAGATAGTTGCAACAGAAATCTGTCACGTGCATTAAGCTCTACAATCACCAGAAACTAGTCTTCCCCCATGCTGCACTATTAACTTCATCATCCAAACGATAGCATCATACACAACTGATCGCTAACTTAGGGGAAACAGCCGATGGATCTTTTTTCGATGCATTTCTCGGCTGCTATTATTATCTCTTTTAAGTTTTTCTTGATGCGAAGTTCAAGAAATTTAAAACCGGCAACCTGTTGCGATGCTTTGGGTTAGGTAGGTTCTGCTGGCGGTATGGCCGGGAGCGATTCGATGCAGCACACCTATTCTTCACTGTTGGAATGAAGCTGCTGATGCGGTGTTGCTTTCCATTCCATATCCAATATTTTTTCATGATTCGCAACTTTCACAGCCGCTGCGTTCAACCGTATTCAATTTTCATACTATAGAGTATTAGGCAGAGACATATAGATATTTAATCTTCGCAGAAGACGACAGTTTTTTCATAAGGGTAATGAATTTAATATCATTAATATTTTAGTGACGTTCTGATAAGTTTTCTATATCCTTATGGGCCGTAGGATACTCTTTAGGAAGAGGTTTAGGCTATTTATGTTAGTTCATCCTTTATTACGGGAAGAAATACCATCACAACTTCAGCATCACTACATATGATGCCGATTGCTGAGAGGGCCGTTTTGCTGCAAAAAGTTTGCTTTCTTCATTTTTCTTAAACTGCTACTGACAGTCTTTATTCTCATCTTCTTTTTCTTCATCCAATTGCGATTTCGATACTCGCTGCTGTGCGCAAGAGATACTCTTCATCTCACACATACTTGTGTTCATCTATATATATATATATTCAATGTTGTTTATATTGTATCGGTATCTGACCACCTGCTCTGCGTATTTGAATGCAAGCTTTGGTGGGGATGCTCGTACTAGTCCTGGCTCTGAGAGGGGGGGGGGGTTGTCTGGTCACGGGCACATGTCTCTTTCACAGCTATACCGTGCATTTTCCTATTCCATAGGTCATCATGTGGAATAGGAAAATACATGGTAGAGCAGTGAAAGAGAAATGTACACAGACACCCCTCAAGAGACAAGACTATACATAAGCCCGCGTGGAGTAAACCCTCAAGCCTAAGCCTCAAGTTTATGTAACTCCTAATATCTCAAGCAGTAGTCATATAAATCCTACTTGCTCTGCTGGAACTGTATCTTATGCGTTAGTGTACTAAATACAGTAACCTAAAACTGTAGGTAGAATATCATTGCACCACACTCTCGCTGCTTAATAAATATAAAATTACCCATGTCCAACAAAAGTTCACTTCTGACGCGTAACTCTGTTACTCAGCTTTACCTAACCCTTTAATGGTTTGCTCAACAAAATTGTTGAGGCACTTTTGCGCCTGATAAAATGTATGAAATTACAGTTAGTTAATGTGTTGCCTTGTTTGGGTAACTCAACAGCATTGTTGAGTGTTCATTAAGTACGAAAAGTAGGCAATGCAATGCGCTGGGGTAGTGACACGTCTAAGTATCAACAACCTCATGTGCCGGTGCGCTTGGCTCTGATTTTCTCTGACTTTTCTATTCCAATTTCAGTGCGTAGTAGGTAAGTAGTCTATGTCTATTACACATTTTGTGGCTATTTTGATGTTGTGGACATGTAACAACACGTGCTTTGCTATAATTTATATAATTATGATACCGTGTAAGGTACTTGAATATTGGTGAACAATTTAGTTGAGCTGCCCAATCATGGTAAAACTTACCACTAGAAATTAGCTCAACATAATAGCTGAACTATGTTATTTATAATTGTTATTAGGCAAACCGTTACCTACACATAAAGCTAATCCAACAAAGCAAGCTGAGAAAAGGGCACCAGCTACTGATATGCATCATGACCCGCAGTTACAGCAGACTGAAGGTTCTGACATTGACTCTCAGGGTCGCAGGTTCAAACCTCCCTACCAGGCAGCCAATTTTTTCGTGGCACTTGACGTGATCAGTCAGCATCCGATCTACATACTGTTGTGGGTTTACCGACCTTATTAAAGAATGGGTTGGTGGGGGCGTAGATCGTCGCATGGAGCCTTCTGCTACTGGCACCATAACTTTAGACGATCTTTGGTCTCTGCAGCCCAATATTCCACTGGGGCCTTTTTTTTTAAATGTGCAGCACGAATTAGTGCGTGTGGGTTTCCCAGCTGGGGGTACCGCCCAGTAGACTTCACCTATACCATTATGACTGCATTGGTCATTGGCCAATGCCCATAGGATTAGAGACTCAGTCTAGAGGAAAATGTGCCCTTTACCCCAAAGATATGTCTGGCTTCAAGTGTGCAAATTGTGATGCATTCTTGTGCCTAAAGAATAAACAAACTTGCTCCGTTGATTAGCCCAAGAAGTGAACCTGCACCATGATGCTGATTGTACTTGACTCTAGAGGCATCTTCTAGTTAGGCCTACACTGGATCCCATCCAAAGCCTTTTTTTAGTTGGTATGGAACAATCAGAAGATATTTTAGTTGATACGGAAACAAAATGTTCATTTTTTATTTTCTACCACTCCTGGTATTTCATCTTAGCATTAGAAAGAAGTAAGTTCGATATTTATTATATTGTTTGTGAAAAACATATTGATACAATGAGTCAGTGTATGTGTGAACCTTGCTACCATATTGAGGCAGCTCAACAATATTGTAGCCACCGTAATGTGGCAGCTCAACAATATTGTAGAGACTCGTAACTCGAGAAATATACGAGTTACAAAAATACTTCTTCAACAAAAGTTGTTACGCTAGTCGAAAAATGAAGGAATTTCACTAGATAAAGAAGTTTCCACCCAATTCTGCATGTGACCATTAAAGGGTTAATCATACCTTCCCAACATCACTCTCAATACCATATCCTAGCCCCCCGTCTACTTTCACTTGGCTTATTCAATATGAATAAATCCATGATATCTCACCTAACATAATCTAGCACCACATATTGCATTTATCGCTTATCCTAACCTAAAGTCTACCTCTAACTTGTACTCATTGCCGTAGCTGCATATTTTCCACCTAAATACTTATATAACTGTGTCCAAAGCGTCAAAAGTCTTCTGCAGTGATGCTATAGTATCGTATTTTAATTGCACGTGCGAAGGTGAAACTGGGAATATAATAATAATAATCATATTCTTATTTTGATGGTTATCTCTAGTTAGCACCGCGCTTTTCACTGTGATTGTTATCCTTCATGTTTGGGCGGCACCGATGGCACTACAAGGCTTGTAGAGCTTCAGTTAGTTGTGGATGCTATTTCCCACAGTTACACATGTATCATTTCGTGTTTCGCTAACATAATATTAAATTCCTTTCAATTTATAAAGACTCATAAGCAATAATGTGAAACCAAACAACCGTAAGGCTTCTCATTGCATTTCCAATGTCTAGTCCACCCCTATAATCGGCCTGTCATGTTCTCTGCTCCCAGTCGTTGACTGTTCTTGCTTTCTCTCTTCCCAAGCACAAGCCCAGGTCTCGACAGCAGAGGAAGGACCGTTTCTCATTAGACCGTACAAGACGTCTTATATATACCGCTCTGTGTTCGACGACCTCTGCTCTTGACTGTCATTAGGGGTTCTGTAGGAGGCACAGAAGGGCTTGTTTACAGATGAGGCATAATTGCGACACTGCTCCTGGTCGTACGTAACTCCAGCTGTATTTACTGGTGTGCTGCGCAGCCTAATGACTCTTGTCGTAATGGCTGCCTGTACGTGGGTGCAGCGACACGCGGTGGCTGGGGCTGTCTGCGGGTGCAGCGACACGCGGTGGCTGGGGCTGCCTGCGGGTGCAGCGACACGCGGTGGCTGGGGCTGTCTGCGGGTGCAGCGACACGCGGTGGCTGGGGCTGTCTGTGGGTGCAGCGACACGCGGTGGCTGGGGCTGTCTGTGGGTGCAGCGACACGCGGTGGCTGGGGCTGTCTGCGGGTGCAGCGACACGCGGTGGCTGGGGCTGTCTTTGGGTGCAGCGACACACGGTGGCTGGGACTGTCTGTGGGTGCAGCGACATGCGGTTGCTGGAGCTGTCTGTGGGTGCAGCGACACGCGGGGGCTGGGGCTGCCTGCGGGTGCAGCGACACGCGATGACTAGGTTTGCCTTTGGGTATTGCATTGTGCTAAGCCCTACCTAGGTGTACTGGTCGTCATTTGCCATCGCTGCGGTTACTCTCCCGCCTGTGACTCACTGCCACCGTCTAGTAACACTCTTGGTCACACGCCTGCGCTGTTCTTGTGGGCGCAATATTTAATTAAGCATTCAGGAAAACTAGATCAGATTAGATGCAGGATTATGAACTGACCGCGAAGTCTATTCCCAGAGAGAAGGCACTGCCTGCATCTTAAAGTAAACGAAATTATATTCTGTAGGAGACAGTGGATGGTTCAAGCGTCCCCTTGCCAAGGAGGAGACGGTGCTTACAAAAAACAGATAAAATTAAATTTAATGTGTGATATTGGACGAACAAAGCGACCCGCTCCCAGAGGGTCGATCATGTGTTTGTTTGTTTGTTTGTTGAAGATGATGTGGGTAAAAATACTGGTTTCTTCTTTTTACCAGACTGCTACTTTTTCCCGTGATTTATTGGTATTTAGTAGTGTTTTTTCTTTCATTCTTGGACGTTTGAAGTGAGGATGATCTGAGTGGAGAGTAGCCCAGCTAATTGTTTTCATCTTACTGTTTCGCTGTTACTGCTCACCAGTGTTAAAGAGTGTTGTCACTGTTCAAATTATTGTTCGGAGCCCGTCATGAAGAAGTTGGTCGGCAACGATTTTTTATTCATTTATTTTTGTGTTAGTGATGTAGGAATTTAGTAAGAATGCCTCAAGCTGCCGGAGTTTCTTCTGTCCAATTTTCTCGTGTTGTCAAATTCCATCCAAATCTGCATATTGGGCCGGTAACCTATCTTTCCTTCGCACTTTACCTTCTTCAGTATCATTAAATTTTGACATTTATAACTTGTCTTGGAACATGTAGGACGTAGTTACGTGTATTCAGAATAGGATTGATAACTGAGTGCCATTATTTGCTTCTATGAGATCAATTCTTTTATACTTGTGACTCGCTCCGTAGCAAAATGCTTTGCAAATTACCAATTTTTTTTAGACTCGAGCACAAGCAGATATCTGACCAGCATGACAAACTTACACCCAAAATCATCCGACATTGTACAATTTCAATTCGAACTCTAAAACCTTGATAGTGAGGATACAACTTATCGTAAGGATACCTCATAGAAAAAAAGTAATGCAACATGTATATTAAATGCGATTGAAAAGGTCAATCGCATCTTTGGCTGTTGAACTTAGCAACAAATCAGTTGCTGTCTGAAAGTATTTCTATATTAAAATAGGCAAATTGCTCGTTGGCAAACCTTCTGATGGCTATAGTGTTCAGTAGGCACAGTGTCCGGGATACAAACTGTCCCTTTATATCCACATTGTCCGACAATCAAGATGTCTAATGTGTCTCCTTTGGCGCGGTAAACACGCTCTTTGTAGGCAAAATGTCTTGTTGCCGAATCCATCATACGATTTTTAACGTTGCTGACATGAATACTGTGTATTTTTTATATGTTAGAGGCTTATTATTGATGAAGGCAGGCACTTCAACGGAGTATTTCTTCCCGCTTTATGCTCATGTGGTTGTCATTAGCTAAAGATAGTATGGCGTCCCTCCAAAAATAAAATTCATAGTGTACGCGGACACTTTCACTGCAAACATATAAATTCTCCATGGTGTATCGTGTCTGTATCAGAATTATCAAACCATTCTAGAGTACTTGCTGAAACTCACAGCTTGCAGTACAGCAAAACATCACGCGGCGACAGCCTGACATGCACTTAGCCCCCCCCCCCTTCCCCCGGGCCGACGGCAGCAGACATTTACTTGAGCCGAGCATTTCGGACTCATACCGTACCGTCGCCAGTACAGCCTCGCTTATGCGTCTCTGTAGCGGGCTCTACATTTTGATTGTCCAGACCGGCTCTAGGCTTCCAAGAAACGTACATTATTTTATTAATAACCCTTGCGACCCCATACGAAGCTGGAAATGTTTTCAGAACAGAGAGAGATTGAAGATTTTACCGATATCCAATGTATGGGTACATAATTATCTTGTGTATACTTGCTATTTAGCACAGAAATTGCCGGAACAGCTCCATAGGACCTGCTACGCTGTCAACATCAGCTGCGCCAATTGGTATGACATGAAGGGAATTAATGCTTACCCGAGAGAAATGGGCAGCATTCACCGGTTGTCGGTAGACAGACTGAGATAAATTTGCGAATAAATTGATAGAGACATTTGTCCGAAGCAGCTTGTTTGAATACTTCGAACGTTATTGCAGGCTTTGTTCCTCAATTTTTCATTCAGAAACATTGCAGCTGTACGTGCTCTCGCTATTTGTGAGGATGCGTACTCTATCATAATTATTATTTTTTTTCACAGTTCTTAAATAAAGTTCACCGAGCACCAATTAACGAAACAATGGCAACACTAGTTTTTTTTCGGGGGGGGGCATACAATGTAGGTTGTTATCTCTAACTCAATTTGAGGTGGAAGTAAAGTTTATCCTTTTTATGTAAAACGAAAACATGTAGGAATGCCATGCTGGAAATTTTTCACCACTTGTCCTTCAGTTGAGGAAGACTTGAGGCATCAAGTAATTTAGTTTTCAGCTCCCTCAGCTTCCAAGTCATTCAATTTGAGGGTCCTGTGTAGCTTCGATGCAATTTTTACTTCCTCTATTGCCGAATTTTGCACTTTTGTCCCTTTATTTCTTTGAAGTCCCATAGTTGGGGTTTTTAGGGCCTGCGTTTTTACATTCCGAAGCTCTGCATGCTGTTAAACGCAACTCTGCTTCCGCTTGCCGGCACCACTCCCCACTGCTTCCTCAGGTTCGTTGTCATCAAACAGTTTGTGACGAGTTTAGTTGCGAAAAGTGGTTCGTTAGCTGAACTTTTGAATATCATTAGTGATATCAACGGCATTGCGTATAAAAGTTACAGGAAGCTTAGGGGAGACTCTGCCGCCACCCAATCTACCGCGACTTTTATACAGTGGACCTGCTGTGATTTCGCCTCTAATTGACATTGAAATGTTTGTTTTCGGCGTGTTTTCGGTCTGTTTTCGTCGGTGTAGTTCGTGTAGCTGCGAGTCAGATTTGGTGCTATTGAAACGTGTATTTGTTTTTGGCTGCTCGACTGAGATGTTCACTTTTGGGTGTGTTTTCATCTTTGGTGTTATTGAACTGCTTGTTAGTGCTTAATATTTTCACTTGAGGTTAGAAGTAATTGCTTTTGGTTGTGCCTTGGTAGTTTTTGGTCGTTCTTGTTGGTGGATAGAATAAGTGTTTGTTTTTGTATGTGTGTTTGCGTCGATACATCAATATGCGGCGCTTTAACGTTAGTGTAACTAAAAATCCTTTTTGTTATTGTCGTGTTTACTAGTGGATTAAAAGGTTTCTTAAGTTGCGTTTT
The DNA here is from genome assembly GCA_001587735.2 of Parhyale hawaiensis. Lineage (NCBI taxonomy): Eukaryota > Metazoa > Arthropoda > Malacostraca > Amphipoda > Hyalidae > Parhyale > Parhyale hawaiensis. The sequence continues at coordinate 1,162,180 of LQNS02277603.1, read as the reverse complement.
CGTTTTGTTCTTCGCGCTGCTGCCCCTCAGCTTTGGTGCGCCTGTGAAAAGAACACGATTGGTTTTAGTTGATTGGAATGTTTATTTGTAGAGATCTCGACGCTGCGTTTCACACCGAGCTTCAATATCGGTGTCATCGAAATGCAGCGCATCGTTGTGTTCTGTGCGCTAAATGTTGTAGCAAGCTTTGACTTTAGCATCATCAGAGAGTTCGGGGAAAATTCTACAATTTAAATTATTAATTTTTCATGAATCTTTATTTTGGAAGAAAAAGTTTGTACAGTACACCTGGTTCCCGTGAAATGTGAAGGTTGCATCCACGAGGAAGCACGCTTCTGGTGAATTCGCGTACGTCGAAGCTATCTTTACTTCATATATATGAAGGAGATTGCGTGCCACCTAACTTCTCTCTAGATTCCACGCAAATGTAAATCTGACGCTCTTTCAGAACAATATTGCATTTAAGAGAGCTAAAACAGAAAAGTATTACCATGTTGCAACAATGTATAGGCTACGAACAAACTTTGTAAACAGGAAAACAAAAACTAGAGCACTCTGAGAGCGCATACCTCCGCCAAGTGAGGCAACGGTAGCAAAAAACTCAAATTGGTTCTGAAACAACAATTTTTTTTGCATAAACTCCAAAATCTAATCATTTGTGCATTTTTATATTAATAACAGCTTGTTCAATTTTCTTGAAGATCCGTTCATAGATTTTTGAGTTATACTGTTAACAAACGTTATGACAAACATAAATCAAACATACAAACGAAGAAACCGATCTGCACTAAAAATTGATCATTCATGTCTTTCAACATTACTAACAAGCCCTATAAATTTCATAAAAATCCATTCGTCACTTTTTGAGTTATTGTGCTTTAACAAGCATAAAATTAAAAACTGTAGTAAACGAACGAACGAACAAACGGATCATTACCAAAATTTGGTCATATACTCTTTGTTATATACCTAACACGTCATGTTAATTTTATCAAAATCAATCTATAACTTTTTGAGTTATGGCATCGAGAAAATTGAGTCAGACAAACAAACAAACGGATGGACATATCTTTACCAAAAGTTAATCATCTGTTCCTCCTAACATACCTAACAATCCTTGTAAATTTCATCCAAATCGGTTCATAACTTTTTTAGTTATCTTGGTGACAGACAGACAAAGAGGAAAGACCGACAGATAGACAAACACGACGAAAACATAACCTCCTTGGCGGAGGTAAAGATACTTTATTGTGTTAAATAGCGTACCTACTCTTAAGTCGCAGGTGTGTAGGCAGGAGCTAGATAGGCTGGGCCAGGAAGCAAAGAGCGTAACGGGAGGACTCAGGAGAAATTAGCACCAAAAAGTGACGTCACAATCGACGAATCTATGGCTGAGCAGCCTTAAAGTATTTCAACTAATTTCACTCGAAAAATCGTCTTAAATTTCGAAATTCATCTCTAGCCTATAAATAAATTAAGATAATATATACTAATTTAGCAATTATCTATAGAAAATTTCAGTGCAAGCTGATGGAAACTCTCACAGCACTAGCGCTGAATTTATTCCCTTTCGACGCCTGATTTAACTTCTTTTTCTTGATTGAGGCCTTGTTTACACTTCATATCCAGATCACAGTGCTCTTCACTGAACATATTTATTCTTTACCAACAAATATTAGCACTATTATAGCCAGTTCTGTACGCGAGAAAACCCACAGTAACAGTTAGCCATTGCTCGATCTTTCTGTACTTGGCGACATTTTACGGTATTTTGCAGCTCAAATAGCTGGCCAGTCATGAGCGGGAGATTAAATGAAATAAATCGAAAAAATACGGCGATATGTTCAAGAAAACAACATACGAAGGCCTAAGCTCCCATAGTCAAATACTTCGACTCGTCGATGTGATGTAAATTGGCTACGTGCGGTCACGGCTAGGTTTTATTTTAGTCCTATTGAGTCCTCCCGTTGCATTCTTTGCTTCCTGGGCTGAGTGAAGCGTTGAGTGGCGAGAAACGGGCAAGAAAACGAGGCTGCGAGTCGGTCGCACTCGGTTCGGATCGCCCTCCCCCCTCGTCTTTGCAAACCGCATAAGAGTAAATTTTCTGGCATAAAGATACCTAATCAATGTTCACAATTGCCCAGTCACATAATCCAACGTCGCAGTTTACGAGAACTACGTGTACACCTAGTTATTGTTAAAATTTGCTCGCATACGAATTTCGAGATCTGTTGAAAATTTGAATTGTGTCCTTTCGGCAATGTTTGTTGCCACTCACACGCCATCCCAAGTTTACTCAACTTCAGTTACTCGCAGTTACACCTGTTCTCTGAGCGTCCACGCGTGTGTTCTGCATTCGGTGTGCTATTTATTGAACTATATACTTGTAGCCATGGCTCCTGACAATCCTCAGCCTAGTGCTAGTGCTTCTGCAGGGTAAGCGGAAAAGGAGTGCACTTAGTTTGAAGCTGAATTTAGAGTTGATAATCAGAGCGGAGGGTAATGGGGAGGGTACGAACCCCTTTGGCCGCTATTTCAACCTCAGCTAATTCACTCTTCATAACATTGTGAAGAAGTCATGTTCCCTGCTGTGTTGTTGTGAAATTGCTTCGTCACTCTGATTAAATTACCACCAAAGTGCGCAGTCCTATTATGGAGAAAATGGAAAAATTGTTAATGATGTTCATAGATCATCACATGAAAAGACGTATGAGTAATGAAGCTGTCAGGTGCAAGACCTTGGCTATTCATGATCGTATGTGTCGCGTGGCAGGTGGTCTGCTTCTATATATGAATCGTGTATTGCAAGTAAAGCGCCTACACTCTTGGGATCTTAAATTCTGTATTGGGATCTTATCTTCTGTATTTATCACAATACAGTGTATATATTTTTTCTTGTTTAGTATCTTTTTTCTTATACATTGTTCTAATATACCATGCTTGTTGTGTTTTAGCTTTGTTTTAGTGCAGCATTATTATGAGAAAGTGCCAGATTTAACATTTGAGGAGGTTTAAAAATGGGTCTTGGAACATAACCTCTTTTCTATAATGTAAAGATTGGTTCGATGTATGCGAATTCGCTCTATGCGAAGTTTTTTGGGTCTGAAACCCTCGTATACAACGAGTACCAGCTGCATCGGCAGTTATATGATAATAATTTTTTTTTGTTAGAAGTAGCCAATGCCGACCGGACATACGCGTTAATGGAGACTGTTTTCATACGCACCCGTTTTGTTTTCTCCCCTTTTCGTTCTTCTACGAACGATTTTCTGTTCTTCCTATTTTTTTCAAATTACTATATTTACTCTGTGTTACGTGCTTGGGATTCCCATTTTTCCTGATATACTGCATATTTCTTCAGTTTTCCTCGTTTAAAACATCACGTTGTGTCGGAAGACTTTTAAACTAACGCATTGCACGCATTTCGCGGCGCTACATGCAAAGGTTCATTATTTTCTTAACTTTCAACATGCTTCTTCCTATTTTTCAACACACTGCTCTATAGCTGCAAGCGTTCTTTGCCGCACCGTATCCCACCGGAAGAACACCCTGTGTGGCAAGATAGCACAGCGTGATTATAATAGAATTAATTGGTTCGATAGAGGCCGGAACCTACCGCTTCAACTAATACTAACTAACGTTCCCTCAGCTGCACGGACGAGGGTCCGCCAGGGGACCTCAGCCCGTGGCCGTGGAGACGCTACACACCGCGGGACGGGGGGACAGCGCGAGCGTCACGCAGATCTACGAGCCGCGTGAGGACGCCCTCTGTGTGGACGCGCTGCCCCAGTACACGCGGGAGTACATCGTCATGGGCAAACTCAACACTTTCAACCTTCAGCACCTACCGCCTCCTGAGTCCGACGGCGAGGGAGTTAATGGTGAGTAGCAATGTGCTTGTTTTCCTTTACCGTCCCCGGGAAACATTAATTTCGATAGGTATAGCGATTTTTTAAAGATAAGCGAATCTCTGTTTTGGTCTTGAGGGTAAATAAGGGATGTTGTCCGACAGAAGGCAGTTGCAGCTACGGTTAGTGGGAAAGTCTGTCTACTGTTTTGGAAAACATGTTTTCTGCCTTCCCCTTTAACTATTAATTTTTCTGGAAATAACGCTATTTAAATTTGATCGACCTGTCGTCAAGGAAACTAGAAAATTAAAAGAAGGGATCGATGGTCCCAGACAAGGGAACGAGGTATTATGAATAGTAGTGTTGGTGTGTTGTTTTGAAAACTGCGCAGTATATTATCCCATTTTTGCGTTCACTAGCGTGAAAATAGCACAATTTAATAAAGGTGATCGAGTGGTGCTCTCATACGACCAATGGTTTAATGAAATAATATTAGCCTATAAAACTGTTCGGTGAGACACAATATCAGTGAGCTGCTTTGGACAGTTCGGTAACTCTTTATTGTCTCCACTGTACTTCAGCGATCCCAAAATAAGTTTACCAAAACCGGGGTCGAATGGTCGTTTTGGGTTGTAAAGGTTGAAAAAGATGGATGTTCTCAAACACGGAGTGGTCTACGGTGAACGTTTACAGACATACGCAACAGTACTGGACACGTATATTCTTTTTCAGTAAGATACGAAGACTGTTCAGTTCGTCTTAACTATAATAGTATTGCAAATACAGGAAAAATCAAATTGACTGTGCAGCCTAACCGGGAAATCTCCGTGCACTGGTTCGTACTGCGGATAGATGATCACTGGGCTCCAGAAGAATGCACGGCTATAGTCGACCATAGACTGTCAACCATGGCATGAGAGACTGAAGGATGCATAGACCACAACAGTAACTGACTCTTAGGTCTGACACTGGCGGCTAAAAGTTAGCAACGGAAAATTGGATTTTCTCGAAAGATATTAGGAAAATAATTCTGAAATTAAGAGCATTACAACTTTGCCCCTGTCTAATACTGAAGAATAAAATTCCAAGGTACCCAACATATTTCTTGCGGAGAAGGTATCTTGGATACAGCCGGGATCCACTTGGGTGCTTGCCTGCATGACCGTGTCTGGACATGTTCATAATAGCTCATGAGAAAATCCCATTTTTCCGATTTTGGCCGCCAGCGTCAGAGGTCACTTGGACCTAAGAGTCAAGTACTGTTGCGGTCTATGACAACTGCGACTCCTCCCCCCACCGTCACCCCAGTGTTGGGTGTGGTGCTATAGAGCGCCACCAACTGAGCACAGACCGACTGGGCGCAAGCTTATTATAGGCGACGACCCACGCTGTCACTATTATATCGTTTCTCGTGGTCTTTTCATATATTCTTTCAACAAATACACTTGCCTAGCCTAATTTAACATAACCTTACCCAACCCACCTATACTGTAACTTAACCAAACCGTATTTAACCCACCTTAACCAATCTAATCTACCCTAACATATCCATCATGCTCATCATAACCTAACCTATTATAAGTTAACCTAACCTATGATAAGTTAACGTTACCTATTATAACTTAATCTAACCTATTCTAAGTTAACCTAACCCATTATAACTTAACTTATCCTATTATAAGTTAACCTAACCTGAACTAAACCGTATCCATTATAGCCTTATCTGACATTGCGGGTAGTCTTCGTTATAAACCATTTGCCTGTGCGTCCATAAGTTGATATAAATCTAGAAGTACAGTCGGTCTTAAGCAAATCCTTGAGTTCTGACTTTAATCAAGCTTTGTAAAGCTACCAGAGCTCCTCAGGACCCATAGGCCGTAGGGGTTAAGTTAGTTAGGTTCGCCCATCCTATGTTATAGGGAGCAGCGCCTGCAGGGGGACCCTGCAGGTTACCGTCGGCGTTAGGTACGCCTTCGGGACGTCTGTCTTTCGTGCCCACATGCATTCCTTCCGATTTCACACTCTTTCTGATATTATTGTCTTATGTTCTTCCTATTCTTTCGCGACCTGCTGTTCCCATGCGCATTGATCCTGTGTCGTGGGCCTATAGATTTTCCGGTTAAACTAGCTGAACGACTTTCTACACATTTTTGCTGTCTCCGAAAGCTAAGGGTTTTGATGCAAACAGCACCCCTTTTCTTGATTGTGTTTCATATATAGCAAACAGAGCACACAATGATGGAGATAGAAATTGAGGCCACAATTAAGGCCGCACAACCGCGACCACAGCGGCCTAGTAAAATGTTTAGTCGCAGAACAGCAGCAGCAGCAGCAAGCGCCAGGCCCGTTTCCCTCAACATACCCTCAAATCGGCCTGCTCACAGCTCCCCTCTGCCGCGGATGTTCTTATGACCTTAGGCTTATCATTACGTAAACCTCTATAGATCCATGGACTTTTCAGAGTCAATTTCTTAAAGCTACTACTTCTAACCTCCACCTTACATTGTAAATTATCTACTTCATGGCTGCCCCAAACAGCTGAGTGTAAAGCCCCGTTCACATTGAGGTCTGTGTGGCGCGTGGCCAAGCACGAGGGCACCTCCAACTTTTTTCTTTAGGATATCATCAGTTGCCTTAATGTTGGGAATTTGGAAAATGTTCGAAGAACAAATGAAATCATGAATAACTTGAACGCTACTCCAGAGTTCTAGCATTTTTCACATCTAGGTCAACCCACCTGACTCCCTGCGAAAAATGATAAACATTGCTCAACTCCTTCTCCTTCGTTTTGGGTGGAACTGCAAACAAAGATTTTACACAAATTATATACTGTACTTCAATCTTGAAAGATAGCATTATGCCCGCTCATCGCTTCGCTCGCGGCTGATAAATACGATATATTTATATAAGATAAACAAGAATGGGAATCATTCACAGTCGTACAGAGTAAAATGACCGAACTGATGTCAATTCGTTAGTTACAAATGAAAACTTTATTTTAATTTGTAAATTGAAAATTAACTAGACAGCGGTCTCTATTCAGTTTACTTAATCGAGATTACTTTCTAACCTGTCACGATTAAAACACGCGGGTAGTGAACTGGTATCAATCGGACCATAGTACGCACAGTGACCGTGATTGGTTTTATCGGCGGATTTTGGAATATGTATCAAAAGTTTGGCTTACGTATGGGTTGCTGAGTGTACATATATTATTAAAACCGGAAAAATATGAGCAGTTTTAAATAGCTATAAAAATTCCTAACGAAGTGCTAAGATGTTGGGAAAAATCCCAAAGAATGGCCTAACTCGCGCTTGGCCACGCGCTTCACAGCCCTCAATGTAAACTGGGCTTAATAGTCCTATTGCGCTAAAATGGTTCTCCCCAAACAGCTGCGCCGAAACCGCGGTGACCCAACGGCTGCGCTCTTAAGGGCTACGCTCAAATATTTGTGCCCAAAGGTCCCATTCCACCCATTTTCTTTTTTTGGTGGGGGGAGGGGGGGCAGTGGCTTACTTGTGCGCCTGAACATTTCCAAACGGAAAACTAAAAAAAAAATTGTCAAAATGATGCTCCGTAAAAAAGATGTGACGGAAAACTATTGTATGCCCTGCAGTTTTTTTTTTATTTTCTATAAAATGCCATGATTTGTTGGATTTTCAAATAAAAGATATGCACTGTTGCAGTTGACCCTCTTTGTAGAAACGCCTACAACTCGTCTGCTAGCTCCTGTCATCAACACTCTATTAATTAATTTCAATTAATAAATTAATTCTATTAATTAATATGGTCAACTTAAAGGAGTTATCAATCATCGATCGGTATAAAAGTGGAGATGGTTACAACTCGCGAATCTTTAGTAAGGATTTTCGTTTTCAGCGCGTCTGTGTATGTATCTGTCATTGCACATCTCGGCGGTGGTGGGGCGTTGAGAATCATTCACAGACCTCTGTTCCATTTAGTTTCGTTTACTGGCATCTGTTGCAGTGAACTTCGTTCCTGCAGTCGTGCGTCTCGATCATTTCCCGCGGCAATTAATTTGTATTTTACATGTTCCACCCAGTCCACTGAGGTGGCCTTGGTGGGTTGTGGGCTGTCCGGTCCCGATTTTCGTCGGTTCTAGTTATCATGAGGTATCCTGCGATCTGAATCAACAAATGACTTCTGTTAGAAACAGTTTCTAGAAAGTGGAAAAAAATTATTGCAGCTGTAAGCTAGCAAGACAGAGAAGACAATGGAAAATGAATGAAAAGTCGTCAGCGCGGCTTGGTCGGAGAGTGAAGAAGAATCTTTTCACAATATGTTAGCAAATTCAGAGGTATTTTAGAGAGTTTGGAAATGCGGTATGTTGAGACACACTAGGTAGGGCGCTAAATAACATCGACATACAGTTTAGATCACCTAGCAAAGTTCTATTACTGAAGCCGAAACGACTTTTTTAAAGAGTAAATAGTTGTGTTTGGAAGGGTAAAATGGTGTTGTTTCTGACATTCAATAATTTGTGATTTTTTGGAATGGTACATTGAGTAAATATCCCCTCAGGAGGCATAGTAAGGGCCATAGGGTTAGGGTTAAGTAGGTTCGCCCTTCGTGTGTTACGGAGAGCAGTGACCCCAGGAGATCCTTGTAGGTTACCTTAGCCATTAGCTCATTCTTCGGGACGTGTGTCTTTTGTGCCCACTTTGTTTCCTTCCGTTTTTATATAAACTCATACTGGCGATGCTCCGTTCTGTTCTCCCTCTTCTTTCCCGACTTGCTGTTCCCAAGAGCATTGATGCACCTTCGTGCATGGGTTCCACGTTTCGATCAACATACCTACTACATGTCCCTTCCATTTCCTCTCTTGAATCACTAAAGTTGTCTCTATGGAGGCTTAAACAACTAATGTAATAATACATTGCGTGGTACTTTCAAAGGGTATGATGGGTTCTGTGTTTGTTAAAGAGAGTATAATGGAGGTTGAACAATGGGTACTGTGTTTTTGAAACAGTATAATGAAGGGTATAATGGGTCGTGACAGGTCTTTTCGCCGTCGGTCTTTTCGCCGTCGGTCTTTTCGCCGTCGGTCTTTTCGCCGTCGGTCATTTCGCCGTTGGTCAATTCGCCGTTTGTCAATACGCCGTTGGTCAATTCGCCGTTGGTCAATACGCCGTTGGTCAATTCGCCGTTGGTCAATTCGCCCAACCAGTTAAGCGGCAACCAGTTAAGCGGCAACCAGTTAAGCGGCAACCAGTTAAGCGGCAACCTCAGTTCGCCGTTGGTCAATACGCCGTTGGTCAATTCGCCGTTGGTCAATTCGCCGTTGGTCAATACGCCGTTGGTCAATTCGCCGTTCGTCAATTCGCCGTCGGTCTTTTCGCCGTTAGGTCATTTCGCCGTGAGGGCATTTCATCGTGATGTACCATAAATGTCTTGATAATACATAACTCATAACCAATCACGCTCAACCTAATACGCTAGTACTACTACTACTACTATTATTAGTAGGAAAAGTTTCAGCTTCTGGCCAATTTAGAAAGTCGTGCAGCAAAATTTCCCAGGAAAAGAATTGGGTAATAAAAAGAAAATGTGGAATAAAATTAAAAATACAGTAACTTAGGATGCAATGATGCACAACATCACCGATCTTAATCATTTGCTAAACATAAAATAATGATACAAAACATCCAAATAATGAATAACAGATTCCAAATCTAGTTATTTACATAAAAAAGTTAAAAATCACTTACTGAACTGAAAATATAATAATTCTTATAAAACTTCCACATCTTGGTCATTTACTAAGACATGGCCGAGTTACTAAAATGACCAAGATTTTGTCAATCGGCAGTCCACTTGAATGTCACTAGTTACGCTGGTGTTACCACTTCTGTTCCTTCTTTTGCATGGCTTAGAGACAGGTTCTTACTAAGGCTGTTGTTGCTTTGTTTTGTTCTTTTTATTTATGTCTCTTGGTTGGTTACAGTGAATGCTTTCGTCCCTAACTTGATTCCGACAATAATTATTCCAGATATGTTTTGTTTCTCTATTTTACAGCACTGATGATGGATATATTATGTTCCGAAACGTTTGCGGTATAGGCCACATTGTAAACATGTTTTTTTATATGGAGTGTGATTCTCCTTTTTATTCTACGAATTGTTTCGTTTTCATCGATAACTTAAATCTTAGGACCTCCCCGAGCTTACTTCAGACATTCACCTTTTACACTCCCACACGACAACACCTCTGTTCCCAGCTATTAGATGAAAATAAATTTCTAGTTTTAATGTTTCACATCCCTACATTTAGATTTTAAATTTCTCAGTTCTGAAGATGGGAATCTAATCCCGAAACGTTAACGTTTTTTAAATGTCGACTCATGTTAAATCTTGATATTAACATTCATGCTCAATACACCTTGAGAATTCTGCGCACAAAGTGAATTGAGTTTAAGTCGTCCGGCTGGATCGGTCTCAAGTGACTGGCCGGGCAATGCGAAGCCGCTCCCGACCGACCCAATGCTGACGATCGCTTGGTCAATTATAAAATTTTCAATCAAAACGTATTCCTTTTCCTTTTTGTTTAGCACATTTTAGTTATTTTTAGACACTCGCTTATATCTTAGTAGATGACCAAGATGTGCAATTTTCACGTGAATTATGGCATTTTAAGTTTCAGTTCGTGATTGTTAACTTTATTTCCTTTTTTTCACAAATTACTGGATATGGAATTTTGTTAATGATTATTTTTAATTTGAAATTTTCTATTATTTTATGTGTAGTAAATGACTAAGCACGGTGATTTTGTGCATCATTACATTTTGGGTTATTGGATTTTTCATTTTATTCAACCTTTTCTTTTATTATCTTTCATTTTCTTGGAAAGTTCTGCTACTGAAGCTGAAACTTTTCATCATCATAATAATAATAATTAGAGTACCATATTAGGTTCGGTGTGGTTGGGTGTAATTTATATATTATCAAGCCATTTATATGACATCACGGCTGAATTTTTCATGGCGAAATGACCTAACGGTGAAAAGACCAACGGCGAATTTGACCGATGACGGCGAAAAGACCTAGAACCGTAATGGGAGATATGTATGCGAGTGTGTAGTGCGTGTCATTGTTTGATGTGAAGTTAATTATAGAGTATCGTAAGCACGGTGGGAGGATAGATGTGAAAGTCGACGAAGCAGAGACTCAATATTATTGTGCTGCTCAGGATATAACAAGTCCTTCTTTTTCTGACCTGTTGTTCTGTGCTCGCTGTTCTTGACTTTGTGGCTTCCATTTGCTTCACCGCTGGTGTCCCATGCCTGGTTGGGCCCTTCACGTTTTGTTAATATTTTTCCTGTCCCTTATCTACAGTAACCTATACAATATACATCCTCCCATTTCGCACTGGGATACACCTTTACACCTTTATTGTTTCTAAATCATATACAGACAGTTTAAAATTCAAATTAACGAAACTAAACTCTAGAAACAAGCCCCTAAAAGCTAGTACAGCTTATTGGGCACACGACATTTACTCAGTATATCTATCAAAACAAAACTCTCTAAATTTACATTTAAATTCTTTGCTAGACATGGGTTGTATCAGGGCTTCTGGAAGATCATTAAAAACTTTAACACATTGGAATAATGCAGATCGTTTCTCTATATCCAACCTTATCATTGGCAGATTAAAACGGTTGTTTCTAAATTGATAATGCTGGTCAACAACTAAATCTCTAAAATGACTGTCATATAATGTGTTTTCACCAGAAATAGCCATGCGCACAAATCTAATTAGGAAATAACGGTAGACATCAGCATACTTCAGAAGATTTAGATTCTTATCCATAATATTCGTACGGACCATCGGTATATTATGTTGATCACGTTTCACTCGCAATATGATTCTAAGAACGTCATTCATCATCGTTCTAACACTCTTTAATATATTATTAGTGGCTCCGCCCCATATAACAATTCCATATGTAAGTTGTGAGTAAAACAATGAAAAATACAATGTAATTAACGCATCTTTTGGTAAATATTTAGACAATGAATAACTTATACCTATTGACTTACTCAGCTTGTTGCACAGCGAAGTTACATGCTGCGAGAATTTCTATTTCCCATCGATTATGACTCCAAGATATTAAACAATTTTACCCATTCAAGTTTAGAGCCTTTGAAAAATAAGTCGGGTAATTCTGTAAGTTGGGTAGAAGTAAAAAGCATCAGCTTAGTTTTATCGGTGTTAGGAGTCAACTTATTTACGTTGAGCCATTCTGAAATATCATAGATAAAACTTTGCATTTTTTGTAGCGCAGCCTGTAATGAATGATCATTAATATAAAAAACAGCACCATCGGCGAAGAGTAAACAACGAGCACTATCAAAACACATGTCATTGATATAAATGTTGAATAAAAGTGGACCTAAGACTGAGCCCTGGGGCACACCTATTTTAACCGTTTTAACATTGCTACCAAATAGTTTTAGTCAAACGCGGTACCGCTTTATTTGCCGTTAGTAAGAAAGTTACAGAGGTAAAATCACGGTTGGCATTGTTTTCAGTTCGTTTCTTCTTTTTTAAAAAGCATATGGCTTAAATACAAAGGACAAGAACATGGTTTGAAGAACGTGTTGAGCTTCTTCAAAAGATTACCTACATATTTCTTGAGTTCTAACGGCCGTTTTTTTTTTTTTTTTTGCAACTGATTGTGTCCATAAGATCACCTCCTTTACAGGGTTTTACAGTATCTCGTTCTATCTTCCTTTTATATCTATACACTTTTGACGTAATAGCAATAGCTTATAAAGGGCCGAAGCTTAAGTTCCGGCAGCACTCTGAGAATGGGCCTTTGGGCCCCTCTACTACCAGCTATTTAACTATTTAATCTAAGCTAACGCTGTAGCATTCAATTTCCCCTTTCATTTGTACTAGTTATTTCTATCTCACGTTCATCACTGTATTGTTCATTGCCTGTCAATGCTATCACAATGGTTTGACTGCTTCTATTTTTCTTCAATCTTCCTTTGCCATCCGTTCATTATTCTATGCCAGTACTGCATTATTTGCCGCCTCTGAGAGCCACCACTCTTTCAGCCCTAGCAACTTCCAAACCATATCAAACACTCATCCTTCCCTCCCTACTACCAGAACTACAATATTCATTACTTGTCAGCAGTATAACATTTTTCGCTCCCCTAGTACTAGCAACATCCATAACAAATCAAACACTCATCCTCTTGCTCCTCTTTAAGAGAACTGCAATATTTATCGCCTCCCAACACTACAGCATTTATTTTCTCCCGCCTTTAGTACGAGAAACATCCATCGCGCGCACATCAAAGCCTGCCTCCCCGTACACCAGGGGGCGCTCGCACTAAGCATCGCTATTTTAGAAGCGCTTAGCATTTGGAGCGGCCCTCTGGTGGCCGCTACTGGAATACATGAATACGTAAAGCTCAACTGTTGGGCTTTGTCACACTGCTGTATTATGCTGTGGGTTGTGCGTAGCTTTGCTGTGTAGCATACGTGCGGTGTTACTTAAGGTTAGAGATTTGGCCTATAGACTCTCCTCAAATTGGGCATAAAATAACATGGAGTCTTACCTAAGATTACAGACATGTCATATGGAGAATTCATCTCATATTGTAGTTAAATTCCTCAGGGAGCGTAGAATATATGGGCCATAGGGTTAGGTTAGGTTCACCTATCCTATGTTATGAAGAGCAGCGCCTCAGAGGGACCCTGTGTATTACCTAAGCCATAACCAGGCCTTCGGAACGTCTGTGCTTCATGCCCAATTAACTTCTTTCGGTTTTCATGCTCCGATTGATCTTTCATCTGTTCTACCTCTTCTTTCCCGACTTCCTGTTCCCATGCGCGTTGATCGAGTGTGGGAACACCGTCGTGCCTGGGTTCCACGTAGCTAGCGTCATACCATGTGTTCTTTCTTTCTTCCTTTGTAATATCGCCTTTCTTGTGGAACTGAAGTCTTAAACTTTTCAATATAATAATAATTAGACCGCCTCGTGGCGTAAGACCATCATCCGCGGTGGGAGGCTAACTCAACTCCATCATTTTTCATGGCCAGTTTACTCAAGAGTTGTGCATTCTACACTTCTCAGTCAGCCCACCTGACTGCCTAAAAAAATATTATTATTATGACAACTCAAAACTCTCTACCTCTTCTTGAGTGAACAGAGTACAAAATTCATCGCCGTCATTTTTTATGGCCAGCTAATTCTACATTTAGGGCATTGTTCACAGCTAGGTCAACGCACCTTCTCCAACAACAGCTAAGCATCCTCCACGGCTAAGTACTCCTCCAGGAGTCGCAAACTCTTAACTGCCAAAGCTTCCGAGGCTACCGTAATCCGTCTTCTTCTCTCCTTCGCATATCTGCAGCTCTTGATCGTGCTTGTGTGCATTCATTATTGTCTGTCTGGCTGGTATGCTTCTCCTTATTTTTTTCTTCTCTTTTCCCCAGTCTTTTATATCCTACTAACATAATAGCAATAGCTCATAGAGGGCCGGGCGTAAATTCCGGTGTCTCTTTGGGAATGGGCCTATTGGTTCGTGTACTGCCGCCTATCTAATCTAATCCCTTTTTGGGTGGACTGAGAACAAAGTTCATCGCCGTCATTTTTGTTGGCGAGCTACTTCTAGTTTTTTGGCATTGGTCACATCCTGGTCAACCCGCAAGACTCTCTGCAAAAGATTCTCAACATTGCTCAACTCCTTCTACTTCTTATTGAATGGACAGACATACATATATATAGGTGAAACCCAGAAGCAACTGACGGTGAAAATATCTCAACACTAACGTCATCTTTCAGAGGGCAGTTGCTTTCTCAAACTCCCGTTTTTGCAGCGTCAATGAGATATCCTGTAGAAGCATCTTAAATCGATTCGGACGTACCGTGGTGCTGTGTAGTGTAGTGGTGAAGCCTGGGATCGAGCGTTGCTATCTTACAATAATTATGCCTTCACCTCCAAGCACTGCCGCAATATTCTGAGCGATTGCAGTACTTGTGGATATGGTGCGTTTTTGCAGAGCGTTTATGGAGTGAAAAATAATAAGTACATGACTGCAGCATTTACTAAAGGCTGATGCAAACTATAGCAATATTCGCTACCTTCGCCACCCGTCGGCCAACAAAAGGCGCCGCTACTCTCACGACTGACAGAGCTAGAGGAAGCGACGGCACAATGCTGCAGGTTGTATTTTTGGCGCAGCCAGCGCTAACTTCGGGTGAGTTTGTTCTATGAAACGCCTGAATTAATAGATCTTGATGTATAATATGGATATAAAATAGTGCAATCTGCATATGTAAACTCTTTGTTTGTGTCGAATAACGAAAGAGCAGCGAATATGTACCTACCGACTATCTGACGTCAGACCACTTCACCCTCTCGGTGGTGAAGTGACAACGGTTCGGCATCGCATCAACGGAGGCCCGGGTTCGATTCCCCGGACGGCACGCTACGGATTTACACTGCGTGGAGCACTCCAGCACCGAGAGGCCAGNCGAGAGGCCAGGCGATGCACGATGAGGGATCCTAAATTGACTCTCAGCACGGACTGCTTCTCCTGCTCTTCACACAACTGGATCTTCAAAATTCTAGAATTAAGGCAAAAAGAAAACCTCGATAGATGTATCCATCGTACCCTGTATACGAGATAATAAATGATATTTGTTTGTTTTGACAATTTCACAGTAAAACAGTCATACCACCCCACAGCCATAACATCCCAACTTTCAACTTAGGTACATATATTGGACAAACTGAGTGCAAGTATTAATCTTTTACAAGCTGTAGCGCAGCTACAGTAAAGGAAAGAGGAAAGATTGGCCAAACGACATTGTTAAAGACGAAAGAAAATCTTATGTAGGCGAATTCCCATTAATTTCTATACAAATGTTATTTAACCCATTTATTTCAAGCGTTTTATGAAGTGAAATTTAACTTGACTCTTAGGTCCAAAGTGGCTTCTGACGCTGGCGGCCAAAATTGTAAAAATGAGATTTTCTCAAGAGCAATTATGAACATATCCAGACACGGTCATACAGGCAAGCGCCCAAGTGGGTCCCCGCCGTATCCAAGATACTTCCTCCGGAAGAAAAATGTTTGGTACCTTGGAATTTTTTTCTTCAGTATTAGGTAGGGGGAAAAGAATAGCTCTTGAGAAAATACCATTTTTCCGTTGCCGACTTTTGGCCGCCAGCGTCAGACCTAAGAGAGAGTCAAGTACTGTTGCCGTCTATGACTTAGCTATTGGGGCTTCTTTGTAGCCGTGCTCGTTTACTCTTTCCTGCTTTTTTCCTTGGCAATAATCCTAGTTACCTTTGGTCAATTTTCTGTTCTATTTGGTTGAAAATAAAGTGCTTGCCGTTTTTTTTAGATTTTGGAATTTTAAAACCGGCATGAACTTAGTTTCAGACCTAATATTTAGTTATTCTAAATTACATTGTACAAATCTCTATTGCATCGAAAAAGTCCTCTTACACAAACATGCATGCACTCGGGTAATGACGTCTTTCGCTCCCTCCATTTACTCGTGTGACTGCTCTTAACACTCCCACCGATAAATCGGCCACGGAAACAACAACGCTTTTCTCGCACTATTGTTTTGCCTACAACGCCCCGCCGTTGATGTTCTGGATGTATTCAGACAAATTTTGGTATTGGATTATTTTATGTAGTAGTTCTACTATACACCCCTCAGGGGGCGTAAGCTATGCCATTGGGTTTAGCTTAGTTAGGTTCGCCAAACTTATGTTGTGGGGAGCAGCGCGAAAGAGGAGCCTTTAGGTTGCCGTATTGCCTCAGCTAGGCCTTTGGGACGTCTTTCCTTCGTGCTAACTTTGGTGTCTTCCGCTTTTATAGTTCTACTGATGCTACTTTCCTCTGTTTTTTCTTTTTCCACTTGCTGTTTCCACGTGCATTGATTCTGTGTGGACACACCACCGTGCATGGGTTCCAACATGCAATGTACAACATACCGTTTGTCCCCTCTCTTTTCCCCTGGGCGATCGCCTTCATTAGGAAAACCGTGGCTCATTTTACTCAGTAAAATAAGGATAGTTCCACTTCATAATTATTCGCTCAACCTACCCACTCTCAGCATTAAGGTTGACGTGCAGGCGTCGTCGGAAAGCCGCAAAGTTAATATTTAACAGGACGTAGCGTTTCCTCGTCGAGGCTCAAGCCTCGCGGAGGCGATGTGCTTGGTTGTAGACACGTCGGACCGCTCAAACATCCTGTCCGAAACTAAAAACGCGATCGTTCTGTTCGTTCTCAACCGGATCGGCTCTGAAAGTCTTCTCATCGGACAGACTGGCAGTGCAATTCTAAAGCTGTTCGCAGACGAGCGGTAGGTATGTATCTTCGCTGATTTAGACGGGACGATATTGTGGACAGATTCAGCTTGCCGCGCAGTGTTAATACACACCCAGCTGTTAATGGCATTCTGTTGGATTTTCTTTAGCAGCGTTTTGGGCAAACTGGTGTTGCATAATTAATGTACATTTGGATTGTACTACCCAGGAAGCCAAGAGCGTAACGGGAGAACTAACGAGAAATAAGCATCAAAAAGTAACGTCATCATCGACGAATATATGGCTGAGCAGCCTATAAGTAATTGAACTAATTTCGCTAGAAAAATCGTCCAAAATTGATAATTTTATCTCTTTAGCATATAAGTAAATTAAGGGAATATATACAAAGTTGACAATAAGAAATTATGTATAGAAAATTGCAGTGCCTGCTGGTGGAAACTTTCACAGCAGTAGCGCCAAAATTTGTTCTCGGTTGGCGACTTGATTTAACTTCTTCTTTTAACTGAAGCCTTATTGACACTTCATAGTCAGTTCACAGTGCTCTTCCCAGAACATATTTATTCCTTACCAATAAATATAAGCACCAATATGGCCAATTCTGTACGCGAGAGATACCACAGTAACAGTTAGCCTATTGCTCGAACCTCCTGTACTTGACAACATTTTACAGCATTTTGCAGCTCAAGTAGCTGGCCAGTCATAAGAGGTAGAATGAATGAACTAAATCGAAAAAATACGGTGATATGTTTAAGAAAATAACCTACGAAGGCCTGAGGTCCCATACTCAATTACTTATACTCGTCGATGTGATGTAAATTTGCTACGTGCGGTCACGGCAAAGTTTCATTTTAGTCCTATTGAGTCCTCCCGTTGCATTCTTTGCTTTCTGGTACTACCCGTCCATGGTGGGACGAGCGTGAAGAATAGTAATAAAAACGAGCTTGCGGTACAAGTTACCCAAGAAACAAAATGAAAAATATGGACTTCACACAATTTATTCTTCGTTCATCCTCCATTTTTTCACTCCGTATGCACAGTACCTACTCAGCCCCTGAGTATTTAGTACGATCTTGAAGCTTACAAACAAAATTTTGACAAATACGTTTTTGCTGGCTACCATCGTTGAAATCCAGTTGCAAATTTCTTTCATACTTTTCACATTGCAGATGGAATCGCAACCGTTAAAATTGTAGTTTCAAGAAAAAGTCTGGCACTGCATGTCGTAATAGTAAATACCTAACAGGAAAACTGAACTGCAAGTTGCTTTAAAGTGCTTGAACGCAACGAAAAAAAAATTGGCCCCGACCCATCCCGTTGAAATCACTCCTCAGGCAACTTTTTCGCTGCGTCTGGCAGAGCATTTGTGGCTGAAATGCCACTCCCGGCAATTTTTGTTTCTCGTCTGCATTGGGCGCAATGGCTATTCAAAACGGTAAAAGAAAACTACGGCGGCACTCGCGGCGTTGCTTTTGGATGAAAACAGCAGCGTGAGTCTCTCTTCGTATTTCATTACTTCCGCCAAGGAGGTTATGCTTTTGTCGAGTTTGTCTTTCGCCAAGATGGCTCAAAGAGTAATGGACGGATCTTTTCGAAATTTACAGGGAGTGCAGAATCTTTGAGAATTTTACGTGTTTATAATGCCGTCACCTCAGTTGCTGACGATCATGAACTTGAGCTGTTTGGTATCTTAGGAGGAAAGGATAATTACCTCCGCCAAGGAGGTTATGCTTTCGTCGTGTTTGTCTGTCTGTCTCTTTGTCTGTCTGTCACCAAGATAACTCAAAAAGTTCTAAACCGATTTAAACGACATTTACAGAGATTGTTAGGTATGTTAGGCGAAACAGATGATTAACTTCTAGTAAATCCGTTTGTTTGTTTCTCTGCATTTTTCTCAATTCTATAACACAAAAAGTTATAGATGGATTTTTATGAAGTTAACACGAGTTGTTAGGTATATAACAAAGAGTAAAGACCATATTTTGCTAATGATCCGTTTGTTCGTTCGTTTGTCACGGTTTTTAATTTTGTGCTTGTTAGCACAATACCTTAAAATTTAATGAATGGATCTTTATGAAATTTATAGGAGTTGTTAGTAATATTGAAAGACATAAATGATTAAATTTTGGTGCAGATCGGTTTGTTCGTTTGTATGTTTGACTCATGTTTGTCATAACGTTTGTTAGCAGTATAACTCAAAAAGTTATGAATGGATCTTCACTAAAATTGCATAACCTGTTATCACTATCGGAAGACACAGATGATCAGATTTTGGAGTTTATACAAAGAAAATTATAGTTTCAGAGCCAATTTGAATTTTTTGCTACCGTTGCCTCGCTTTTCGGAGGTATGCGCTCTCAGGGTGTTCTAGTTTTATATTTGTCAGTTCCCAAACTCAAAAAAGTTATAAATGGATCTTCATGTACTTTGTACAGAAGGAATTGTCCAAAATATTAAAATTCACTAAGGACCAAATTTTGGTGATGACCAGTTCGTCTGCTTGACTAACCTGTGTCAAAGTGTTTGCTCGAGTATATTACTCAAAAAGTTGCAGACAGATCTTCAAGAAAGCTACAGAAGCTGTTATTACTGTCTAGAGTTACGAATAACCAAATTTTTGGTGATGAAGTAAAAGGAATCATTATAATATGAATTTCTCGTTAAAATTGCCTTACTTGGCGGAGGTATGCACTCTCAGAGTGCTCTAGTAGTTTTTAATCTCTTTTCTGTTTTATTCTTGAATAACCTAGAATAATTGTGGCCCTGTACTTTTTTTTCACTGTAGCAGTTGACCATTTTTAGCCTAAAATCTTTTACAAAGGTTTTTTAAGAGCGTATCAGACTCGATCGGTGGACGACTCGGAGTCTGCCCGAACAGTATCCATCATTGAGGCTTTGACTCTTCCCCATCCCATCTGCGAGTCTGTGTACGTTCATGCGAGTTACCTACTTTTGGCCGTCTGATGATGTCCGACTTGCTGGTGGGTCGGTGGCTCGGAGGAGAGCAATTAACTGTTGCAATTCTCTTCGTCGCTGTTGTCGCATACATGCGCTCTGACACTATTTTCTATTGATGGTATTTGCCTGAAAAGTATTAAGTTTTAGTTGGTGTCACGAAGAATCATTTTTCTTCTTGAAGATGATGACAGACACGTTAACAAAAAAATAGAGCAGTACCTTTGTAAAACCCAGTATGCATGGAATGGGAAATTACAGAGCCTAGCTCCAAGGTTGCGTCTAATGGTACCAACAATGAACGACGGACTGGATTCATTACAAATTAAGACTACAGATCTTTTGCATTATTCTGTTCTTTGCGTCTATGAACTCAAGTTGGCCTTGTTGTAACAAGGACTGAAACATTGCCTTGAGTCTCAATACTTTACATTCAACCCTCGTACTGGATGCTATATAATTATGTTAGTATCTCCATTACCCACGGAAGACTGCACGCAACGCTGCGTAGCTTGTAGCAGAATCAGTGCTCCCTCACTCCAATATCTACTCCTCCACATTTTTGAAAAGTAAGGGAATCGTATTTTCATCGGATACAGGGAAGATTTAATTACGCCATTTCTATTGGTTCAGAGCTGAATTCCCTCCAGTGCGATGAGCTCCGTATATGGAAACCATAAAATAAATGTCAAGGCTTTGTTTTCTGTTGGTGTGAATATATTATACATGAATTTACTCGGATGGTGAAAGCTGTTTTTATGAGTTTATAAGCTCTTGACTTTGTCACTTAATTGCTTAGCTTTCATACAGAAATCCTGCAATAGGAAAAGAGAATTTCCGTTAATGCCAGCATGCTTGGATTTCATGCAAAGTAACAGAAATTCACCTGATGTCTGCTATTTATATCTATTCTTTTCATTCCTATTTAAATATAAATTTTAAAGTTCCAGAACTGAAATAGTTAGAATAGAAATGTTAAATTATTTATGATACGATGAAACTTTTTCGCTCAGTGTGGATGAAAAATAGTGTTCATTTAGTCTCTAAATGCATTGAGGATCGTGTACTAACTTGCAATGTATCAACTACGTCTAGCGAGCTGTGACTATGTAAGTCTGGCTTGTGATGACAGTGGGTCAGAGGAAAGCGAGACCTAGGTTTCGTCTCTTCTCTGAGAATGGGCCACTTCTGCCCTAATTTTCATTATTTTGATAATATATTGACTACGTCTCTCTGCTTGCGTATTTCACACTAAAGCTATGCAATTTGATGTTTAGAACCAATGCACCTAAGTGTTTCAGAAATTGTATTAAGCAACGCAAAATTTTTCGCATGTCAGGATTAAAATCTGTTTTCTGTAGTTCTACTTGTCCTTTCCTACTAGTGTTTGTCAATATTTTTTTCTTCGCTATAGAAAAGGCAAGTTCATCCAGCTACATGGAAGACGTATCTCAAACTGTACTTCAACACCTTAGGTTTTCAGCAACTGATATTTCAACGGCATTATAAACCATAACATTTGGGTAGAGAGCATTCTTTAACAGAAATAATCATTTTAATTTGATGGGAACCTGAGCATCGATTTTCCAGGCGCAAATTTGCCAAATGGGCTTACTACATCAATTTCGTCGCATGCTGTATAGCCCCGTAATTTTTAATAGCTTACTGAATTTGTGTAAGTAGCTTGCCATAAATACGACTCGGAGCTTGGTCGTGAAATCTTTTCTAATAATTGATAGCTCAGAAGCGAATTTCTGAATTTCCCAACATCAGTGTCTGCTTGGGAAGCTATATATGCATCAGCGAGTCGTACCTGCTGTATAATGGTATAGCAATATCATGCATATTCACACTCAGCTCGTCCCCAGACGCAGTAAGCGTATTTACAGTTGGATTTGTCACCAGCAGACTATTGAGAAAAGTTAAGGTTGCTCATTGAAGTGGATTGTTGGTTGGTGTGGTTTAGTGCATGAGAGGGACTGAGGAGAGAGACGTTAATATAGAGGAATGCAACTAAAATAACAATAATACACTAGACACCTATAGCCATACCCGGCTGCCGGGTAGTTAATGAACTGCCGAACTCAGTTCGCAGTAACCTAGAGTTTGGTACTCTCCTACTGGACATTCCGGCAAATGGATCTTATCTTCAGACGAGCAGAGTTTGTGGTGTGCATCAAAATAATGTCCTCTATGCGATGTCTGTAGATAAATGGTTCGTTTGTCAGCTGTTTCCGATATCCATAGGTGAGAGCTTTCACTAAATTTTCGTCCATTGCGTCCAATATGCCCTTCAATGCGGTGTCGGTACATGAAAGGTTCTGCTGTATTTCTTGTAGAATAAGTCCTATATTTTAAAGAAACTAAAATTTGCATGCCATGTGCTCCAAGATTTGCATGCCATGTGCTTAAGATATATAGGTATACAAGAGCCGTTCGTTTCGATTGACGCGGTTATTGGCAATTCATTTTCTTTGACGGTAGTTCTATAGACTTGCATTCTGTGCTAGTGTCAAAGTCAAACTATGGAGATTGCAACTTAAGATCCGCCAGTGGTGTTTACCAGACGCAGACAAACAACAGAGTTGTTGTGCCTATGCATCTACATAAGAGTCTCTTTATACATCAAGTTTTTCAACGCCGCTCTGCGAAAGCCACCATAACACATGCATAGCCAAGTCATTCAAAATGTACAGGGAGAAATCGCGTAAAGTTACATGGATTAGTTGAGAGCTTCAACTTCACTTTAACTTCTAACCACTCGCAACAATTTACTCTCCGCTCTTCTCTTTTGACCAACTCCCCGGAGTTGCAGTAGCTTCGCTGTACAAGTTAATCGATGTTGGTTGTAGTCGGGCTTAATTCTCTCGATAGCTCAAAGTTTGATCGGTAAGTGTACCTCCGCCTCACTCAACTCCCGGTGTTGCGCCTGCCTTCTTCAGGGGCTAACTGCGTGCTCTGCTCTAAGTTTGCACGCGGTGATGTTGGAGAAATATATATCGTGGTGGCATTAGTGAGGTGATGGTAGGGATCTCGCTGTAATATTGGAGAGATAAATATCGTGGTGGCATTAGTGAGGTGATGGTAGGGATCTCGCTGTGATATTGGAGAGATAAATATCGTGGTGGCATTAGTGAGGTGATGGTAGGGATCTCGCTGTGATGTTGGAGAAATAAATATCGTGGTGGCATTAGTGAGGCGATGGTAGGGATCTCGCTGTGATATTGGAGAGATAAATATCGTGGTGGCATTAGTGAGGTGATGGTAGGGATCTCGCTGTGATATTGGAGAGATAAATATCGTGGTGGCATTAGTGAGG
>LQNS02277603.1:1057963-1125058 GCA_001587735.2 Parhyale hawaiensis | reverse complement strand
GCGGCATGACCATGGGAATCAGTCCTCCCAGAGCCTAACCATTCCACATGGTGACAATTAAAGTCACCCATAAAGGCAAAGGCAGAACGCCTATCCGAGGACTGAATCCTAGATGATTTCATTTTTGTGATGATTCGAAGGAAATCTTGAATTCTGGAGCATTCTGAAATTTTCGTTAGCGCTCTATTACTTATATAACACAGCTCTGCTCGCGAAATGCTATACTCTGAAGTAAGTAATCAAAATTGACGGTGTAGAAGCTACTTGATATATCTTCATTTTTTCGCATTATGGCGCATGTGTTCGTAGTCACATTTTCTTCCTTTTTTTATGAGATAAGTTCAAAAATAGAAAAGTTAGCCTATAGCCTCTATGCTACCCAGCCCATGTTCTAACTTACCGTCGATGCGGCTGTCACTCCAAAATTGACCCCGTGTATTTATCCATATTATTTAATCTCTGCAGAAATGAACCGTGAAGATCTCATACGCTGCACGTAAATATATTGAATTTCCTTTAATCGCATCATCGTACGTCTGCTAGCAGACTTACGTTGCATTATTTTGCTACAGGAGTTCGTTGTCTTACTGCATTTCTACCTGGAAAAGCCATTGGATAAGTTGAGGACTAACGGACACTGTCTTTTTTTAGAGGGGGGGGTATCAATAATGATACCACACCTACGAAAAAGAAAGGTTTACTGTATATTTACGTTCATTGGTTGAGATGGATTGATGCATGAGGCGTGTAGATACAACGGGTATCCGTAAATGTCTCTCGAGTCTTGGTAAAAAGCTTCGTCAGTATTATAAAGAGACTTTGTGACATACAATTTACCCCTTTAAAGAGTTGTCCAATGTTTGTAAGTTATACGTACAGAATAAAAAAAAATGTTAAAAAATTCCCTCAGAGGGCTTCACTGCTTAAATATGCAAAATGAAAGCAGATTCACACAATCGCACGCAAAAAAAAACTTAATGTCCTGCTATGCGTCCCAGCCGCCATCTCGCGAGGTATTGTCGCTAGACAATACGTTTCTCCTAACGAAAAAAAAAAATTAAGCCAGGAAAGAAAGAGAGAAAACGAATGGCATCGTTTCTCCATTATTAAGGGGTGAACCTCATTCGTGCCCCGAAAAAAACACAGCATTTCTGTTTTTGTATCCTCGTGCTTAGTCTTCCAATCACTGTAATGACATGCCTGTAAAATGGGCTATTCAAATCCGTTCATTTACTCTCCTGCACTTCAAGGATCGCCCTAAAAACGGCCCTAAAAACGGCGCTAATTTGCGAAACGCTAGCGGAACAAATGCGAACCGCGTTTTCTTTTGCGTATTAGGTGGAAATTTTTCGTTAAGATCTGTAGCGCCATTTTTTTTTTGGTGCTACTGGGAGGTTTGAAGCCAAACCAAACCCATGTATTCTGGTATAGCTAATGCAGGTTGTTGCGGATGATTTGGACTCGAGGTTGTGCTCCAAGCGGGACTTTAATGCCTGTGTTTCTGATCATAAACTATTGAAAATATATGAATTTTCGCCCGTGATGCATGATTGTTATCGTTCTTTTTTAGCTGCGCGAAATGAGGTGGAGTATTGTTTGGCGACGGCTTTTACGATCTTTGTGCTGACTGTACGGCCATATTCTGGCTCTTGCGTTGGTGAAGAACGCACTCTTGAATGAAGTTCGAACGGTCAGGACCTCTGAGTAAAACTCCATCCTGCATTGTAGCGCGTTGTTTTTAATGGTTCTGATTAGCAGCGCAGCTCGTTTTAAGGGTCGTTTCGACGGAAATTCGAGCTTGTGTTTGCCACGTGTGATTGATTTTTTGTTTTTCTATTCCAGCGGATGCTAATTTTGGAACTGCCGCACGTGGCCAAGGAACAGGAAATTTGTTCCGAAATTACCTCTAGCCTGTAAAGTCGCGAAAGTACTTGTGTTTTTGTGTATAATATTGGAATGTAGAAATGAAACGCATGATTATGTAAAGCAACATTCCGGGGTGCAAATGTCTTATCATCTTATGTATTGCTATGACTGTATTCTTTGCTATCGTTTTTCATAAATAGTGAAATCTAAAAGTGCGATATCGTGTGAAGCATAAACGACCCTTCTAATCCCAGCACAAAGTGTAGCACGTTTATTACAGCTCTTAAGATTACACTTTCATGGGCACCTTGTTACAGTACACTAGCTCCTGCTTTAGAAAAAAATAAATCGCAAACGATCTCTAAAATATCTGCCGCCGCTACTCTTTTTGCACTAAAACAAGTGCCAATGGTTAAGTTTCTCATTTCTCTCTTGAGCTTTTCCAATTTTAAATCCGCAGAGACGACGAAAATCTTTTCGTGATGTTCAGACACATTAAGTTGTAAATACGGTCGCAGAAACACGTTTCTTTCCAAGTACCTGGAACGTTTCGTATTTTATACTGTCGTTGGCAACGGCCTCAGCATAAACGTTGGCGGTAACATGTCTCTCTGTCACAAGTTCGCTACAAACGAGAGCCGAAACACCGAAGCGTCTCTCCCAACCGTTGCTATTATTTTACCGCGAGCACGGCACATGTGCCATCAGAATTAAAACTGTCGGAAATTTACTGAACAGCTAAACTGCCACTGCAGTTTCTCTGCTTATAGCAAGAGCAAATTGCACATTTTCAACTCTCTCTTAACTTAGAGTACGGTAATTGTAGCTTAAAGTATGAAAGCATATTTTAATGTGTTGCTCAAGCAAGTACAGCGGCAGCCACGGTCACAAGAACTCATGTTTCAAGAACGCGACACGTTTCGAAGGTGCGACTGCAGTGTGCACCGGGCCTTTCTTAACTTTTTTTTCCAATTAGATTGAAATTAGAACTGACACGCGTGGGCTTCTTAGCTTAGTATTCCACTCGTTCGACACACCGTTGCCGTAGTTAAGTTGAAAGTTAAGTTGAAATCAATTCAAGTTGAAGTCAAGCTAAGTCTAAGTTAAGTCAACTCGACCGTAAAAGGACCCAACTGGGAGATCCACATGCACTGGTTCGTGCTGCAGATATGTGCCCGATGGCTCCACAGAAGAGCGTGCACGGCTGCAGTCGACCACAGGTTGTCCGAACTGTGGTGTCGGAGACCGATTTTCAAGCGACAGCTGCAGCGTGCGCGCGTCCAACCGATGTTAGGTAGACGTGTGTTCCATCCTCCGGCACAAGTAAAAAAAATGTATATAACTGAACTCAGTGGAAGGTTAACGATCAGCCCCATTAAGCTACTGTATGCTCATTACTCTTTACTACACTCTGCAGGTATTTAAAAACATTCACTAGTAATTACATCGACTCAGTTTTCAATGTTCCGTAAACAATGTCATTAATTATTAAGCTTTAAGGGTTTCCGTAGCTGAGATGAACCCTATATAATCTTCACGCCAAGCCCAGTGTCACATGAACCGAAGCAAATAATTGACTCTCAACGTCGTTCCGTGTTTGCGTTAATCACACGCCCCTCGCCTTCACAAATGCACTGAGAGATAAAAGTAATTAAAATGGCTTTTCTCTTAAAATAGCCAATGGCTTTACTGGAAATTTATCGGTTCACCTGACGACTGACGCGTGTCTGCTCTTCCGAAATTAGATAATAATTATATATTGCTGTTTTCTAAGTGTCGAGTCCAAAATTCGAAGTGGGGACCTCCAGCGTTCAGCTTACCACACAGACACTCTTACCACTAAGCCATCACAGCATAAAGTACCGCAAGCAAACACTTTGCCTGGGCGCCCACTGCACCATAGAAAAATATTAAGGTGGAGCCCTACGAGTATTTTGGTACAAACATTCGTACTAACACATAGAATTACCTACATTCTATGTTCGGCCATATTTTCCTATTGTCAGTAAAGCTTCGGGAATGAAGATTCCACCTCTTCTCGGTGCGCCACTTCTCTGAGCATCACAGTTATTAGTGCTTTTCTTGCCAGACAACAACATTTATTTGAAGCCGTAGAATGCGCTCATATAGTTACTTTTTCCTTCACATTCCTTCGTTATCTACGTAACCAGTTACGAAAAAACTAACATGATGATGTGCATTGAGAATGTGAAATGGCATCTCGGGGTGTGATAAAGATGGGCGCAGTTGCCTGTGCTGCCCGATGTTCTCCATACTTACAAGAGTTGCTTCCCTCTATAACATCGCCTTGTTCCCAACAGATGTTTGGCAGGCGGCGATTCCAACATCGGGCCCGCAAGCTGCGCCTCATGTGTCTGCGCCTAACATGCCACAGTACCAGCTGGCGCAGCCGCCGCAGGTGGCGCACTATGCTGGCAACTCTACAATGCAGCCAGTACAAGCCTCGCGCTTCGCCGAAGATATCCTTGTTTCTGATGGTAATGCAACCCTGTCGAGGAGCTCAGCGGGGCTCTCTACGTTCGAGAGACATCCCGTGGTGCAGCTGGCTTCTGCTCCAGGTATCGTGACGTTTTGTTTCTCAAGTTACGCAAATAGTTTTGAGGGCCGCAAAAACAGCTATTGTGGCGTTTTGTTTCCCAAGGTACACAAACTCTTAGAGTGGTTGAAGAGCAGTTATTGTGTTTTTTTGTTTTAAAATTACCGGTATTTGAAAGAATAGTTCTGAGTAACGCATGAGCAAGTGTTGAGCCAGATTGTTGTAAAGTTGCTTGAATGGTCCCGAGAAACACAGGAAGAAGTCTTCTTTGAATGTCTCCTATTTATTGTCCGTCTGACTCTGTCCTGATTTCGGGTGTCCACGTAAAAATAAGTCCATTATTCGGTACAGCCGAATACTATCTGTTAAGAATCTACCAATTTCAGGCGTCTATGTAGGAAATAGATCCATTATTAAGTGCTACAAGGTACTATCCGTAAGCATTTGTCCTAATTTCGGGACCCTCCGACCACGTTGGTCACGATGCGCATCACACATGGCATCCATGGTCATAGGTGTACTTCTTGTAACTTGTCAATGTGTTTACTCTACACGGACCAGAGAGAACGTCAGTTTTCTTGCACGTACGGTTTTGCTACCAACGCCTGTGCACTAAGCTGCATCTTAAGCCGGCTTCACACGGCAGTAGTTTGTTCCCAGTACGCAGTACAAAGGGTTCGACCGTTGCGCAGCTGTCAGTATATCAGAAGTTTTGATTAAAATTTCGACATGTTGCTTGGCTTAGCCAGTGTCGCTTGTCAAGTTTCGGAGAGGTCTAAGTTCGTTGTGAATCAGGCCTCTGGGAGCTTTGGAATTTTTTGCTGTTTACAAGAGAGCGGGAAACATTTGGACGCTCTGCATTGCGCATGGGCGACGATCCAATTAAACTTGGATCCACTTTTCAAACAAGCACCTTGATGGTGAAACTGCGTTCAAAGGCTATAAATGATGCAGCAGACCCTCAGTCAATGGTAGAGGAGGGGATTTCATCACATATATCAAGAAACACGTCAACCCTCTCTATGAAGGTTCTTCAGTAAGTGAGGAATATGCGTTTATCGCCACCCAAGCTCGTCCCAAAATTCGACAAAACTTGAGTATCGTGCTCGTACGCAGATGCCCTCGCATCACCGTCAAACTGTTACAACGCTTTACCAGAAAGTGGAAAACGACCCGAGTACTCAGCGTGAAACAATTCTAATGGGAAACTTTAACCTCCCTCAAATTGAGTGGAGTACACTGGGCAGTCAAGGGCCAGGTATTAAACTGCTTGTACTCCTCAACCAACACCTCTTGACCCATCATCTTAATGCTCCTACGAGATCCGATTGCATTCTTGATCTGGTCCTCTGGACAGCGGACTGTGAAATCGACGACCTCGCAATATTAGACCGGTTTGGAGACCAAAACATCATTGAAATTACTCTCAAGTATAGCAATGACCTGACTCATCAATCTCACTCCCTTAAGCTACCGGATTATCGGTGAGCGAATTTTCAAGGCACGGCGAATGAAATAGAGACAACTGACTTCGAAATTCACATCACTATATGGCTCAAGGTCCTCACGAAGCACTCTGATAGTACTAGATCTGAATGCCAACAAGGTTAAACGGGGTTCAGGGTGACATCCATGAGGCACTAACAGCAAATCTCGGCTCTACTTCCCGTCGATTTCAGCCGATAGGAGCTCCGCCTTAGCCAACTGATCAGCAATGATACCAATTTAACCACCACCGGGGCCAACAAGGAGCGGCAGCGCTGGTTCAGCACCGAAGACTGAACCCTTCAGCTCCATCAATGATGTGGTTGGTAATTACTCAGCAGAGATTTCCTGTAACGCTGCCTCTCACGATACTGGGTCCTCTCATCCATACGCTTAGCCTCAGCTCTACGCTCTACATGGGACTGCCACAACGTGCTGTCACGTGAACGCCGCCAAGCTAGAAAGCAGTTTCTATCTATATGCTAATGCTTCAAGATCTGTACGGTAATGCTTCAAAAAAATCTATACGCCAATGCTTCAAGATCTGTACATACGCACTGCACATTAGTATACAGTATATAATTATATACTGGGTTTCCTAAATTCTTTCCACAAAATGAAACTATATATAGGTTCCTTACAATAAAATAACCATATTTTGCTCCATCGATACATATCCGAAAACGTCTACTTGTAATGTTACGTTGACATAAAGTTCAGTTGTGCGATTCAGATAATCGGCGGACTACTGCACTTTACAATATATCACTGTACTGTCATAATCTACTGTCAGTGCAAGAATCCTCCAGCCCCGGCTATTTAGTTTTGGTCGCCACGGCCCCGATTACTTTTTTTTTTTTTTGTCACCCCGGCAACGGCTATTTGGTTTTGGTCGCCCCGGCCCCGGCTACTGGATTTTTCGTCGCTCCGTCCCCGGCTACTTGATTTTTGGTCACCCCGTCCCCGGTTTCCAAATTTTTCGCCCCGGTCGGTCTATACCCACAGACACCGACGCAGCCCACATCGCGCGACACACGTGCATTGCTGTCGGTCGATCTAAGTGCCAGGTCTCCCGCAAAAATTGTATAACATCGCATGTTGTGTCGGTGGGGCACCTGCCTAACTGAATTGCATGACTTATATTCTGCTCCTTGAGGCCTAATGATAAAGACGCAGGATAACTTTATGACTAGCTATGTTCCAGATTTAAAAAGTTACTTGAATGTAATGCTTGTAAAAACATACCATTTTCTTCAACTTTCTTCAGTGTAAGTCCCTCCGTGCATTCCTTGAAAGAAAAACAAGCTGCTCCTGAAGTTGACAGACGACGGCTGTAGAAAAATATTACTTGCATCGCGTCACCAGCTTTCAATAACTTTACTAAATAACTTGCCTACAAAATAGCATAAAATAGAAGCTCTTATGCGCGAAGATTTTATTGAATTATTTTCCTGCCGAAGCCAACGAGTATACTTTGATTTTGCACCGTGTTATGTAGAATATTGTTCGCAGTCTCTTCGTAATTACGTAGGACGCTCAAAAAGTTCGGCAAGAGAATAACAAAAATAATATTAACGGAGATACACATTTATTGAGTATCACGCTCCTTTCGTACTATCTCCTCTACGGTGTGCATTCTTCTGGAGTCGTCTCATCCATTTAGCAAGGCATTCGAAATACTTAAAAGCAGGCGCACTTTTCAGTTCTGAATTTATCTTACAGATCCCAGCATGCTTTTCCGGCAACTGAGGGAATATTCAAAAGTTGTATTGTGCGAGGTCAGGAATGTGAGGTGGATAGTCAATGTGTTATGTGGCGAGTTTTCTCCGAAAACTTACTGGGATAATAGCCTTTGAGGATATAAATAGGTAAATATATGACCTTGCTACACGCAGAAAAGTATGTTCTTTACGATAGAAAACACCTGGTTCCTTTTCACTAACGACGTATAATTTTAGCTACAAAGCAATAATAATTAATCGTAAACGACACTGTTGTTCATCACAAACGACGAGGTGCATTGACGCAACTTCAAACGACAAGGTAGTTTACAGTTAACTAATTTTGCTTATTGGCAAACCACCATTTTTCAGCGTGTAGAAGGTTATGTCATTATATATTAAGCTGAAAAACATATCTACTTGTGGGTACTGTCTGTGCTCTGGCAAGAGTAAGACACGGCTCCAAAAGGACCTAAACCTTGAAAGATAGTCTGTTGAAGGAGTGCGAGGCTCAATGTATGAGTATCTCTATCAATTTTGTTACCTTGTTGCCAAAAATTTTTAAACGTCCTACGTATTGTTACTTTGTTGAGATTTTTGCTTGTGAAAACACATTTTCCTGTCCCGTACGAAAGTGGCTTATTAAAAACTGCTATTTTTGTTACTTCGGGCAGCAACTCTCGTTTGTCTTTGTCTTCGTACTTGCTGTGATATCTCTAATTTATCAGGTGATAAATCATTATGTAACTTCTTTCTCACTGCCGAAAAGAAGTTGAACTAACTATTGACGAGAGGAAATTTCGCCGGGGTCATATTCGCTTAAAATTATTTGGCCGGTGCCGGGTTGGCCCATGCAACAAAGGGTGACATAATATGGCCGGGGCCGAGGCCGGTAAACGTAAGGTTAACTCAGCGGTTTACCTCAAGTGAGGAGCCCACCCAAGTGAGGGTCACTACCCCACCGCTGTCGCATCCGGACACGGAGTGCTAACTCAGGAAGCCAAGCATAACTTTTCCGAGTTGCAATTATTAATAATAGGTGGACATAATTTAAAATTATCGTCCCCGCCATTTTTCGCCAAGCTATTATCATAAATTCGCGCGTTGCTACATCACTGTGGAGAAAAAAAATTTGTGCTCAATATGCAATAGCTGATCTCTGAACTCACATAGAAGAATCCGATCTTTCAACTTTCCTTCGAATACGCCTACAAAAAATCAGCTCTTTCTCCCCCAATGTCACAAAGACCTATGCATAGAAAGTGTACCGAAAATCCCGTCTTTCTCCCTCTACGCGTATGTCAAAAAAAAAAAAAAAATCAATGCATAAGAAACCCTGATCTTTTTTGCCCTTTGCGAAGCAACGAATGAAGAAAAAAAACACGTTCTTAAGACCACGCGGCTGCATATGCATGAAGGCAAGCGACTGACAGAACGACCGAATATGCCAAGCTTGTAAGGTACAAAAAGAATCTCTCTTAAATATTTTCCTTCCGTGTTACATGCATTAATATTCATCAATGCTCTGCTGCTGTACATCGAAAGTCTAAAAACTCGCCTCCTATCGTGGTACGGGCGGATATGTCGAAATGGAAACCGTGAAGGTTTTACTCGGTTAGAAAGACTAATAATCAAATTAGCTAATGATTGATCGGCTTCTTCTATGTCTTTATTGCCGTTTTCTTTTCCAAATTATTTTTAGTTGTTCATTTTTATTACCTCCGCCGAGGAGGTTATGTTTTCGTCGTGTTTGTGTCTTTGTTTGTGTGTCTGTCTCCAAGATAACTCAAAGAGTTATGAACCGACTTGAATGAAATTTACAGGGATTGTTAGGTAGCTAGGTTAGGAGACACAGATGATTAACTTTTGGTGAAGATATGTCCATCAGTTTGTTTGTCTGCCTCATTTATCTCAATGTAATAACACAAACAGTTATGGATGGATTTTGATGAAATTAACATGAATTGCTAGGTATATAACAAAGAGTAAATGACCAAATTTTGGTGATGATCCGTTTGTTCGTTCATTTGTCACTGTTTTTAATTTTATGCTTGTTAGCACAATAACTCAAAAAATAATGAATTGATCTTTATGACATATATAGGAGCTATTAGTAATGTTAAAATACATGAATGATTATATTTTGGTGCAGATCGGTTTATTCGTTTGTATATTTGACTCGTGTTTGTCATAACGTTTGTTAGCAGTGTAACTCAAAAAGTTATGAACGGATCTTCAAGAAAATTGTACAAGCTGTTATTACCAGCAAAAGGCACAAATGATTAAATTTTGGAGTTTATACAAAGGAAATTATGGTTTCGCAGCCAACTTAAAATTTTTGCTACCGTTAGGTTTGATAGGTTTATTACACACAAACACATTTTATATTACAAGTATTTGGTAAAGTAGTAATACTCTATAGAATAATGCATCTGTGTAGCCACTGAAAGTTTAACAAACTTTTAGGCGTTCTGCTACGCTTGGAGGAGGTATGTGCTCTCAGAGTGCTCTAGTTGTTTAATTTATTCATTTCCTGTCGAGTTTTAGAGAAACTGCTTAGGCCATGTGTATACCCACTCCATCCGTATTATGGATAGGCAGGGATGAGGAACATTAATGTTGGGCAAAAAATTTGCTACAATTCCGACATATGTGTAATTGAAATAATTCAGCGTCTCTGCGTCTGCACGCGGATCTCCAGCCTGCGCCGCAGCGCTGACTTACAGCGCCAGACGCACGACGTCGCGCTGTGTGGCCACCGTCGAATGCCTGCAAAGCCGGAGAATGAGAGAAGACAGAAAATTGTAGACGAGCCCCATCAGGGTTTTTGAGTCGGAGTCGGAAATTAACTAGAACCAGGAATCGGAGTCTGACTTTGTGCCTCCGACTCTGCAACCCTGACCCCTACTTGTCCTTAATATATAATAAGTTTAGTAATTATTACTCCGCAAGTTTCTATAAGTAGTTGAGATACGAAGGGCGTTCTGCAAATCCTATACACAGGATAACAGTTGAAGCTGCTCAGTGGCAACTGAATATATCATTGAGTTCGTTGCAGAGTGCGTTATCTGCCGATGCCGCACGAGATGACGGTGGCCGGAAATGTTTATGTTCCTGCATAGGCTGTATAACGCATTT
This sequence comes from Parhyale hawaiensis, assembly GCA_001587735.2. Lineage (NCBI taxonomy): Eukaryota > Metazoa > Arthropoda > Malacostraca > Amphipoda > Hyalidae > Parhyale > Parhyale hawaiensis. Next base: position 1,114,291 of record LQNS02277603.1, on the reverse strand, counting down.
GTTTTACAGCCCATGTTCCTGCATAGGCTGTACAACGCATTTGTTTTACAGAACACATTTATCATTCGCTTATTTGGCCTAATGACAAACCCGCAGTTGCCAAATGGACTTTAACTCCCAAAAGTACGGTACATGTCAAACAAACCTTACTAACCCAACCCTATGGTCTGATTCGTTACATGCTCCCCACGGCGTCACTGGTAGCCGTAAACAACACCACTATTAACTTGACAAGTAACTAAACTTTAATTTCTCATCGACCGCACGACCTTCATCAGAGCCATTGCGAACATGGCACTCTCGGTGACAACGAAAAGTTAATTCCCTTTGTTCGGTCGCTGGCCCGCCTACAGTGAGTTCCAATCCCACGAAAAGCTATGGCTGTTCCCATCGGTCATGTTCACAATAATTGCTACAATGCTGCCTATGCAAGTCCTTGGCTTTTGTGTCAAGCAAATTAGTGTCGGTGCCAATACACCCGCCGTGGCAAAAATAACCGAAAGCGAACGTATATCAGAATGAAAGTTTTATCAGTCAGTCACCCTGCTAATGATGACCACCTACTCTATGCGCATTGTGACTGAGAGGGCCGATTTCGTGAGGAAGCGTAAATTTCCAAATTGAGATTGAGAGATGCCTACAATCCGATTGTATATACTTAGTGCAGATCATTTTTTTTTACTGAGAGAGCGGGCTTAATGCATACTAATAGTTTCCAAAGTGGTCAGAACGCCGTCTGGAGGTCATACATCTGAATGTAGCGCTATGGCACAAAGAGGTAATGAGGAGGTGGGATGGGCAACTTAGTGGCATTATCTTTGAGAGTAATTCATACCAACCAACACGACCATTCGATCATTTTCCAACTGCTGCTATTCCCGCAAAAACGTTTGCGGGAGTACAATGAGTTCCAGTCACCCCTTTCAAGATTCGATTACTTGAAGTTTGTCCTGGTCGGCGGTGCAATGTAATTTCAGAGCAGAACCGCCACCACGGCAGTGTACAGTGAAGACCCGCCAACACTCGTTCTTCGTTTTCGTTAGCCCAGTCTACAAGCATTACTATAAAGTGGACTGCGAACTTATGCACGAAGAGCCACCGCACATGCTAAGAACAAGCTGGAAAAGAAGAGGGCGAACACAATAAAGACTTTCAATGGGAGAAAGCAACAGAGCCGCTCAAGGAAAGAAGATATTCCCAGCCGTTAGCTAAGGCAGCCTGTTGGGGCTCCGACGGTATAACTCCTCGAAACATCAGATGGTCACACCCCCAGTGCCGAAAATAGAGAAGAGTGGGCTGTCGCGTGACCAAAACAAAGCCACGTGCGACATCACAGCCAACCACGGTCGACTTCTCTGACTGGTTGTGACATCATGGATGGCTTTGTTTTGCCCGCGCGAAGGATATTGCTATCAAGAGCGCTAATTTCGAAACGTTGCTTGGAGCAGAAAAAAGTGTTCACTACTGTGGCTACAAATTTACGTGTATGCTAATCACGCTAAAATACATAACTTTAGCGAGTTTAAATACAGTCACAATAATTAGAAGAGAAATAACGGCAATATTTGCATTTACTGTAGCCGTGCTATGAGTTTGGTAGGGGTGAAAAAAACGTTCCGCACTTGGTGCCTTCGTGGAAAACTGCGTTCAGACCAGCTACACCTACACTGCTCTTTCTTTCAGTTAGATTGGGTCTTGCCTAACTCTATCGCCGCCATACATTGCCTGCATCACGTCGAATGTTCTCTGAAGTTGCTTTGGTAGCCGTAACTAATAATTTCGTGATGTGAGCTCGTGTATATCTTTCTGTGAGAGACAAAACAGACCTGAGAACCAGGATGTGACACAACCTTGTGCGACAACAGCATGACAGGTGCTGAGCCCGGACAAACAGCGCCCACTGAACACTGACAAAGGACACCTCGCCTCCCGCGGTCACACCGGGTATAGAGGACGCTGACGTCCGCACATTCCTCACTCTTGTTGCGCTGCAATGAGCTGCAGAAGAAAAATACTACCGGATTAAATGGGGGAAAGTGCCTTATTGCGCACGCAATACAGCCCTTTGATGATCAATTACAAGAACATAAGCTGTTAAAGGTTTCATTCTTGTTGATATTAGCAAAAGTTACGGCGGTTTCGGCAAGATTATTGTGAGGAATATAGCGAAAGTTTGTGCCTCGAATTTCTGAGCGTCGGGGCTGCCTCCTCGAGTAGTAACGCACATTTCATTTATTTTTTTGAGTAGTGCACTGAGAACAAGAAATTCGGGACCTTTTTTTTTTTAACCCTAAGCCGACGGATCAAAATTAGGTCTCTCGTAGGAATAGCGTTATCTATAACGTTACGAAAAGTTAACACTCGGCGGGTTTGCGGTTTAAGTAAAAAGGCCGCTCCTCGGCATGCGCATGGTGGCTGGCATAATATTATATGTACGACACAGACTAAGGACGTGTTTGATAGGGTCATCAAATGAAAGCTAAGCCGAGTAACGAAACGACTTGACTTCTCCGAAACTTCGGACAGGTGCGCTGACTTTGCCCCGTTATTTCGACTTTGAGGCGTTAACCCTTAATCGATCACCTGGGAGACTTCCATAAACTCAATAGTTCTCCGTAAAACAGAGCTTTCAGTCGGCTCAATCCAGTCGTGTGGCTTCTAACGCCTGCACCGCTGTTGAATAAGACGAAGAAAAAATTCCTATCTGCAGTGCCGGACCAGTTAAGTCATGTGGGTTTGTCTTAGAACGACGTTGACGACGCAATTGAACGTGGTGTAATGACGCAATTGAACGTGGTGCAATGACGCAATTGAACGTGGTGCCATGACGCAATTGAACGTGGTGCAATGACGCAATTGAACGTGGTGCAATGACGCAATTGAACGTGGTGCAATGACCCAATTGAACGTGGTGCAATGACCCAATTGAACGTTGCGTAATGACCCAATTGAGCGTTGCGTAATGACCAACTTGAGCGTTGCGTAATGACCAACTTGAGCGTTGCGTAATGACCAACTTGAGCGTTGCGTAATGACCAACTTGAGCGTTGCGTAATGACCAACTTGAGCGTTGCGTAATGACCAACTTGAACGCTGCGTAATGACCAACTTGAACGTTGCGTAATAACCAACTTGAGCGTTGCGTAATGACCAACTTGAGCGTTGCGTAATGACCAACTTGAGCGTTGCGTAATGACCAACTTGAGCGTTGCGTAATGACCAACTTGAGCGTTGCGTAATGACCAACTTGAACGCTGCGTAATGACCAACTTGAACGTTGCGTAATAACCCAATTGAACGTGCAGTAAGTTGCAGTATATATTCGCTTGGGAGCTACTCTTCCTATTGCAATATTTCTTCTCCTTATTTAAACATCAATCCTGTGTTATGATGCAGTTTGTAATAATTGCAGTAATTACACGAAAAATATTCAACAATCAGAACTTTAGTAGAGATCTATTCGTGCAATATGAATGCAGTCGACGTGCTTAATAGTGTTTATTATCTTAATAAATCAATAGCTTAGAAACACGAGACTTTGTACGGCAAGATGAAGCGGTAACGAGGCGGGATGTTTAAAATTATAAAATGCGAAAATAAACATCGGAATGCATTGAAACCTATAGTGCTTGAGTGCAATTGCAATGAACTTCTATGGCGTTCGATTGATAATAGAATCAGTCAGTTGTGACGACCAGAGTAACAGCAAGGTTTGCCTAAAAGGGGTTATCGTATTGCCACTATGACGCGACCTTGAATCTCATCTACTGTTGCCTACGTAGATTTTCGTACTAAACTGCAACCGCAATAGTGCACAATAGGGTGCCTTGAACTCCTACTACCGCTGTATTTATTATGAATTTCGCGCTGCAGCTCCTATGACTTTATTCACGTTCACAGACAAGTGCCTTTATGTTAATGATGTAACTCCATTACCATGTCACTTGAGTTAAAAAAAGAAATTATATCATTATTTTGAATGCACAGTACTGGGACGAATATGCTAAACTTCAAACATGCGTATTGGACTCAGCAGCCAACATAGTCACGTTATAACCTTGTTCTAGCAAATGACATTACTAAGGTCAGTTTATTTAGCTCCGATGGAAAAAGATTTGTTCGTCGTTCAACTGGTGAAAAATTCTCCAAGAATTGCGTCAAGTGTAAAGTTTAGCGGCGGAAGCGTTATGGTCTTCGGTATGATCTCAGTACGCGGCACGAGTCCCTTAGTTCGTCTGCAAGGAAAAGTAAACGCACAGGTATACAAGGAACTTTTACAAAAACATGTAGTGCCGATCTTCAAAGCCTCTTCAACTCATGAACCAATTTTTATGCAAGATAACCAATCCTGCCGTGTGGCAGGGAGCGTTAAGTCATTTTTAGGGCAAGGTGGAGTAAGTGTTATGGACTGGCCCGCACAAAAATGGTTGGAAATTATTAGGAGAAAGATCAAAGAAGAGAAATCCACGAAATGTACATGAGCTATGGGCCATTTTGGAGGACGAATGGAAAAAATAACACCAGAAGAATGTTGCAATTTGGTCAGCTCTTGTGGTAGACGATATCAAGCTGTTATCGACTGTAAAGAGTACCGCACAAAGTACTAAATGCTAAAAAATTGAATTCACAACGTAGTCGGTATTTGTGGCCTCATTTCATGTGTTTAATTATTATTTTTGAAGGTTGTCCGAACATTTTTAGTCCAGACTAAATTCTTACTATTGCGATTCATTTGCTTGTAACTTTTGTTTTATTTATCCTGAACACCTGGAATTTTAACACAATTTAGCTATGGCATGTTGCTTAACTTGTGTAAAATTACACTTCAATGCCTCCAATATTATTGAAGTATTTAAAGATTATCTGAGGAGTTTTTAGGTGTCCGAACCATTATGGCCGCAACTGTACACATTATTTGATTGACAAACAGTTGACAAAGTAAACAAATTATTGATCAAAGGTGTGTGTTATGTATATTAATTCCTAAATTAAAAACTGCATGATGCGCGTATCGCTGCAAGGTCAAAGCAATGGAAAACAGTAATAACGTATCTCGTTGGAGCTCCCTTAATTACTGTAGTGCTATTTGAAGTGGCACTATTCGTATTGTCTGTACGTGGACAATTGCAGTGTAGATCTTTTCTGTCCTCTCTGTGCCACGCACTATTTTGTATTATTTTCTTCCAACAAACAAAAGATTCAGAGATAAGCTTTTGTTGGGTTTTAGAATATCTAGGTTAATAACTTATTAGTCTAGATGTAATAAAACGCATAAACGGCCAGTTCATAACGTCTTTCAATAATGGAGGATGAGTTGATGTAAATTCCATGCCGGTGATTGATATCCCATGTTTCTCCAACATAAATCAAGTTTTATTATATAATGTACAGTTAATCTGTTAGGTTTTTTTCAGTAAGACGTCTTCTGGATTTTTTAATTTTTTTGGCCAGAAGCCGTCTTACTGAGAAAAAACCTAATGAATTATGTAACCTGGATGTCCATTATTTTCATCAATACAGTTAATCATATTGCGTTCGTTTCTTACTTCCGCCAAGAAGCTTAATTTTTGTAGCGTTTGTCTATTTGTGAGTCTGTCTTTCACCAAGATAACTTAAAAAGTTGGGGACGGATTGTAACGAAATTTTCAGGGATTGTTAGGTATATGTATGGAGGAACAGATGATTAACTTTTGGTGAAGATCGATTCAATTATTTGTTGGTCTGCCTCTTTTTTCTCGGTGGCATGACTCAAAAAAGGGTTGTAACTGGGAGCAAGTGAGCAAATTTTGTACTGACCTGTTTGTCCTTTTTTTCTGTCTCTGTTTGTTTTCATGTTTCTAGGAATATAACTCAAAACGTACGCACAGATTTAAAAGAAAATTAAAGATGCTGTTAGTACTGTCAAGAGGAACTTAAATAACCAAGTTTTGGTAATGTTGAAATCGAAATCTAAGTTTTAGGACTACTCCGAAATATTCTTTATTGTTGTTTATTGCTTGACGGAGGTATGCGCTCTCAGAGTGCCATAGTTATTAATAGGTTAGCTGTAAGCCTAATCCAGCTCATAGTAGCTGTTCTAATAGAGGAAAAGTAAGAGACACATAATATGGCGTGAGCGGCTTTTCCGCCGTTGGTTCTTTGGCCGTCGGTCATTTCGCGGTGGTGTACCAGAAATATCTTCATAATACCTAAATTATAACCTACCACGCTCAACCTAATATGCTATTATTATTATTACTAGGAAGAGTTTCTGCTTCTGGCCCACGTAGCAAGTCGTGCAGTAAAATTTCCCAGGAAAAGAGAGGGTAATAAAAAAGAAAAGGTGGAATAAAATTAAAAATACAGTAATTTGAAATGCAATGATGCACAATATCACCGATCCTAGTTATTTACTAAACATGAAATAATGAAAACAACATCCAACTAATGCGTAATGAAAAATAAATTTCCAATCTAATTAATTACTAAAAAATTAAAAATAACTTACTGGAACTTGAAATATAATAATTCCCATAAAACTTCCACATCTTGGTCATTTACTAAGACATGGCCGAGTTACTAAAATGACTAAGATTTTGTCAATCGGCAGTCCACTTGAAAGTCGCTAGTTAGGCTGGTATTACCACCTCTGTTCCTTTTTTGCATGGCTTTTAGATAGATTCTTACTTAGGCTGTTGCTGCTTCGTTTTGTTCTTATTTACGTCTCTTTGTGTTATAGTGAATGCTTTCGTGCCTAACTTTGTTTCAACAATTCCATATATGTTTTCTTTCTCTATTTTACAGCACTGACGATGGATATATTATGTTCGGAAAAGTTTGCGGTATAGGCCAAATAGTAAACATATTTTTTATTGGTAGTATGGTTCTCCTTGTTATTCAACGAATCGTTTCATTTTCATCGATAACTTAAATCTTGATATTAACATTCATGCTCAATACACCTTGAAAATTCTGTGCACAAGGTGAATTGAGTTTAAGTCGTCCGGCTGGATCGGCCTCAAGTGACTGGCCGGGCAATGCGAAGCCTCTGCCGACCGACCCAATGTTGGCGATAGCTTGGTCAATTACAAAATTTAATCAAATTGTATTCCTGTTCATTTTTGTTTAGCACATTTTAGTTATTTTTAGTCACTCGGTTAAATCTTAGTAAATGACCAAGATGTGCAATTTCCGCGTGAATTGTGGTATTTTAAGCTCCAGTATGTGATTATCAACTTTATTGCATGTTTTTTTCGTAACTGATTGGATTTCGAATTTTGTTAATGATTATTTTTCAATTTTTTTTCTATTATTTCATGTGTAGTAAATGACTAAGCTCGGTGATTTTGTGCATCATTACAGCTTAGGTTATTGTATTTTTTTTATTCCGCCTTTTCTTTTTATTTTTTCCTTACATTTCTTGGGAAGTTCTGCTGCTGAAGGTGAAATTAACTTTTGATGATGATAATAATGGTCTATTAGGTTCGGCGTGGTTGGCTGTAATTTCTATATTGCCACTCCATTTATATTACATCACGGCGAAATGACCTAACGGCAAAAAGACCGACGGCGAAATGACCGACGGCGAAATGACCGACGGCGAAAAGGCCTAGAACCATGTTAAGGGTGCTGCTGCATCATCAGAGGCAGCGTTCCAGGGAAGCTCTGCTGAGTATTGACCGTCATATCGTTGGTGGAGTGAGCTGAAGGGCTCAGTTTTCGGTGCTGAACCTTCGTTGCCGCCCCTTCTTGGCCCCGGTGGTGGTATCATTGGTGATCCCTTGGCTAGAGCGGAGCTCTTCGCGGTTCACTCTGACGGGAAGCAGAGCAGAGATGTGTTGTCATTGCCTCATGGATGTCACCCTGAACCTCGGATAGCCTCTTTAGCATTCAGATCTGGTACTATCAAGGTGCTGCTTGAGGACCTTGATCCTTATTGAGGTGTGGACCCTGGGTGCAAGTTTCCTCTGTTTTATAAGCAGCTTACTTGCGTTCTGGCCCCTAAGCTTTGAGTGATTTTCCGGCGCCTGATACGGTTAGTAAATTTTTCCCGTTGTTGGGGTAGCTACTGGGAATATTACTCCCATTCCCAAGAGTTCGGTGTCGCCCCATGTCTCCAACTACCGACCTATTACGCTGACGATCATTTTGTCGAACGTGTCGGGGAAATTGGTCGCTTGTAAGCTTGGTTGTTTTGCTGAAGCTTCGGGTCTGCTGCCTGCTGGTCAGTTTTGGTACAGAACTGGTTTGGGTTGTTGTGACGCTTTGTTGTCGGTGTGCAGTCTGCGCTGCATTGCAAGTCTGAGGCAGGCCTTGTACAGTTGGACTTTATCGCGGCGTTTGACAGGTTCAACCACAGGGGGCTATTGTACAAGTTGGAGTCGTTTTAGTGTAGGTGGTAGAGCTCTGTCAATCATTCGTGGTTTTGTTTCTGAGCGAACGCAGAGTGTGTCTGTCGACAGTTTTTTTTTAGTTCTCCAGTTGCGGTGGAGTCGGACGTCCCACAGGGTAGCGTACTTGGCCCGCTGCTGTTTGTTCTGTGTACTAGTAACATACTCTCTTTGCTGGAAAACACGATGATCAACTATGCCGACGATTCCACTCTGATAGCGGTCGTACCAGCGTAATGCTGTCACCCAGTCTCTGGATTGGAAGCTAGCTGTCGCGCATCAGTGCATGGTGCTCGGCGTGGAGTATGAAGCTGAATGCCATTAGGACCAAGTCTATGATTGTCAGTCAGTCTCGGACACCTTTACAGCAGCATCCACATCTGGAGATAGATAAGACTTTGCTTCAGCAGTCTAGCTCCTTGGAGATTCTTGGTGTTGTCTTTGATGAGAAGCTTACTTTTGAGCCGCATATTAGGCGATTGGTGTCACGTGCTTCCAGTAAGATTGGGCTTCTGTGTTTGGTGACAGTAAAGTTGTCCACAGATGCTTTTATGCTGCCTGAGTTGGAGTACTGCTGACCGGTCTGGGCCTCAGCTGCCGACAGTCACTTGCGTCTGTTGGGCCGACTTGTTAGTTCAGTCTGTAGGCTGTGCGCGGATAACGATCTGGTGAACCTGTCCCACAGGAGAGGGGTGGCCGAACTCTATATGTTTTTTAAGATATACAACAATGAAAGGCATTTGTTGTATTCTTCTGTCCCTGCCCTCAAGGTCTTTCCGAGAACTACACGAGCTACGGTCAGCGCACACTCTTTCACGTTGGAGAATGTTAGGTACCGAACTAGTCAATTCAGTCGCTGCTGCGTGCCGTGGTCTGTTAGAGTTTTGGAATTTATTGCCAGCATCGGCTTTCGCTCGTATTGGCCTGCAGGCGTTTCAGTCAGCTAGCTGTTCATGACTTTTTGCTGGATTTCCTTTAGCAGCGTTTCGGGCTTCTAGGTGTTGCAAAGTGCTTCATTTGGGTTGTATTACCTGTCCGTGGGAGCTCAAGCGTGAAGTTTCAATAATGACTAGAGCACTCTCAGACCGCATACCTCCGCCATGCGAGGCAACGGTAACGAAACATTCAAATTGTCTCTGAAGCCATGATTTTCTTTTTATTAACTCCAAAATTTGGTCATCAGTGCCTTTTAATAGTAATAACTGTTTGTGCAATTTTCGTTAATATCTGTTAATAATGTTTTGAATTATACTGCTAACAAACATTATGACAAACATGAGTCAAACATACGAACGAACCAACTGATCTGTAGCAAAATTTATTCATATATGTCTTTTAACGTTACTAACAACTTATATAAATTTCTCAAAAATCCATTCATTATATGCTGAGTTATTGTGCTAACAAGCATAAAATTAAAAATACTGACAAACAAACGAATGAACATGCGGATCATTACAAAAATTTGAATATTTACTTTTCGTGATATAGCTACCTAACAACTCATGAAAATTTTATAAAAATCTGTCGACAACTTTTTGATTTAGGGCATGACAAATACAAGACTGACAAACAAACAAACGGACGGATCTTCACCAAAAGTTAATCATCTGTTGCTCCAAACAACCTAACAATCCCTGTAAATTTCGTCCAAATGCCTTCTTAACTTTTTCAGTTATCTTGATGACAGATAGACAAAAAGACAAAAAGTAAGACAGACAGAAAGAAAGGCATGCAGAAAGAAAGAAAGACTTACAGAAAGAAATACACAGACAGACAGAAAGAAAGACAGACAGGATGAAAGACAGACAGAAAAACAGACAGAAAGAAAGGCAGACAGAAAGACAGAAAGAAAGACAGACAGACGGGGACACGGGGAAAGACAGACGGGGCAGACGGACAGATAGACAAACCCGACGAAAACATAACCTCCTTGGCGGAGGTAATACGAAAAAATGTCTAACCCATGAACGAGGGTGTCCCCACACAGGACCAACACCCACGGGAGGACAAAATCGGAAAAGATGAGGAAAACCAAAGAAAGAAAGGCTTGATCAGCACGAGTACGAAAATGTAAGGGAGCAATTTAAGCAGGCGCGGTGAACGTTGTCCGGAAGGCTTATCTAAGGCAAGAGTGTAACCAGTGGGTGCTGCTCTCCTTAACAGAAGATAGGCGAACCTAACTAACCTAACCTTATCTTATCACTTTTAGCTGTTGATGCTTACATTTTAACATTGCAGCTTGTCCCACCGGTAGGTCATGCAGCAGTTAACGCGCTATGATGCATCTTATGGCCCCCGCCTCTGAAGAAGCGCAATCGATTGAGATTTCTGGTAGTCCTCGTATTATTATTACGTTTTTAAGTTTCTACCTTATTATTACTCTTTTAAGTTTCTACCTCACTCACCGCAAGTACTCTGTCTGCAAAAGAAAGTAGGCGAGACTAGACGTGTGTTGTGGAGAAGAATCAACCTGCGCAACGGAGCACCACCCTGATCAGCAACTGCAAGTGGGAAAAGTGCAGGAAGACGAAACAAAAAATTTTCATAAACATGTCAAAGATATGGAAAGTAAAGCGATGACAGAAATGAAGCTAGCTCGAAGATGTAGTTTATATAAGCTCCTCAGGGGCATAACCCTAACCCTCTATAAATGCTCCTCGGTCCAGATGTGTCCCTCAAGGAGCGATTCGTGAAAGAAAAAATTTCTAACTGAAAAGTAATTAAGTATATACGAGTACTGGAATTAATAACCTTTGACTGTCACTGGAATGTCCTAATCTGTTCATATGGAGAATACTTATACCGTTCCTATGTGTCGACACTCGGAGCAATTGATATTGTTATTAATATTCAGATGTCTATATGATTTTATTATGTCAGCAGCAAAATTAAATACACAATGCTGTTTCACGAACGAAGTTTCTCAAAAATAGAGCATAAAAATGTTCCCTTTTCAAGATTATCTTCAACAAAAATGCAAGCAATACTCTTCAGAAGTTTGGAAGCCCTTGGGTCTTGTCGTTCTTAGCAAAAAACTGGCTTTTGACGTTGCCTTTCTTGACACTGGTGCAGTATTTAATGTAATGGAACAGACCTGCGGTAACAGAGAGAATGGCACTAACCTCAGCAGGGTTTACGTTTCGCTTAGGGTAGGACAGAGATCAGATGATTGTGTATGCTATCTTGTAGAAGTAAATGGGGTGTAAAAGCACGTCAAAGTTTTGGGCGATACTTAAGAAACTGTTTTGAAGGAAAGTTGTAAAAGATTTTTAATGGTCTTTTTTTTAAGCCAAGAAGGAGAGTTCTCTTTGCTGTTAGCCAGTGATCGGAGTTCGTTAAGTCGTGTTGGCTGAGCGGCCCCAAACTTTGCTCGGGTTTCCTGTGGAACACCGGGAACACTGCTTGGTAGCGAATGTGTTAAGAAAAAGGAGTTTAAAAAAGTAGTCAGCAGAGCACCTGTATTTGTTATGGCTACATTTAATATCCAATCTGCAGGGATGGTATAATTAATAACTGCAACATAAAATCTTTTAAAAAACTTAAAACACTTCAAATTATGAATACAACTTGACAGAAATAGCCAGCAATTAGGTAGCTAATTGGAAACAGAGTAATGAACTAAAGAAAGTGATAGGTCATTGGAAACAGAGTAATGAACTAAAGAAAGTGATATGGCTATGAAGTCCTTTCAAAAACAATTAGAAACACTTAAAAATACATCTAGATAGAAATAGCTAGCTACAATCTAATTACAAGCAGAATATTGAACTGACAAAAGTGAAATATCTATATGCCTAGATCCTTCTCATGAGCTCACTAGCTATCTAATAGCAACTTTAACTACTACTTCTAATTTCCAGTAGCTGCTAGCTTACCTAAATATAACTAGATATGCATCTCTGAAATCAAATAACACAAAATTTAAAAAGGTATAGGTTTTTAACAAACATAGGCAATAGTTGACCCTAACCGTCCTGACAGTCAAACGAATTCCTAAACAGAAACCCATTAACTCAACCTTTCCGTTTGGTAAATAAAACTAAATAATTTCTGGAAGTTAAACTGCTTCTTTCTTACAGTTTTGAAAAATGGTGAATAAAAACGAAAAACATAGATTTCTTTTTTTTTTAAATCATGGTTTTAGAGTTGGTTTAAACCAGCCAACCCAGTGAAGAAGTAAATTGTTTTAGTCGTTATATTTGTCATCTAAATATCACACGGTTGAAAGTTATAATTAGGTTGTGTTCTCTGCGTTCAAACCAGTTAGGAGCACATCAATACTGGAAAAATTAATCGTGGTATTCCATTATACATGTTCATTTTAATTTAAGAGACAGCGCGAGTTGAGCTTTTATCACAGTCTCCTAGTACTCCTATTATGCAAAATGCATTTCATTTTGTATCATAAGCACATGACGGATTGTTCTTTTTTTTACGGTAATTCTTGCTGCAGCTAGTGAAAGAATGTTGCTAATGATTAAATTTTACGGTACATATTGCAGCAACCTGCAAATCTTGAGCGTTGTTCTAATGTTTCGCTCAAATATCTGCTTTACTCATATTATCATACCACCTTTAATACGTTGATAAATGTGAGTTCATTTGTTTCTTACATGATCTTTGAATATGCCTATCATTGATTATCTTCGCGATGTTATTATTCTCCATCTTTCCGCTTATCCGTGTTATTTCGAAATATCTAGAGTTTAATTTTAAATAAATTATTTAGCTGCTTATCGTGTTTCATTCGACATCTATGGCGGAATTCGAATGTCATGGTTTTAGTTTCGATTATCTTGTTTTATATTTCTTTTTCAATTTGCATACTTTGTTGTTCTCATTAGTTCTATTTCCTGCCTTTCCAACTTTTATCATTTCCTTTCACTGTAGTTTTTATTTATTGAGGTCACTCGCTTCCGATGACGTCATAGATATAAATGCTTGGTGAATTTTATCACGCCGTAACGCAAGAATGCATCAACAAGTTCTCTTGATCCAACTGTCACATTTTTTTCGAGATTGTTGTACTGCGGCAGTATCAGTTATGACTTTTACACACAGTTTTTCTGTATCTACAACTCTGTTTGCTTCAGAGTCTTTTTTTTATTAATCTGTTCTTGTAGGGGTTAACACCACATTATGCCCTTTGAAAATTACAATGTATAGCTTCTATACTACAGAAAGCATCAACATGCCTGTCACCCTCAGAGCATTCCCCTTGTTTTCCCGTTGTTGTTAGGCATAAAATTACGATTTTTTTAATATGGCTTCCCTGCCGCAGCGAGCGTCAACAAGTCTGTTATTGTCCGACGGTTTTCCTTTATTTTCATGTGGGATGCAGCGTCAACTGTCAATTTCAGCCCATTATTTCTTCCCCACAGCAGGCCAGCATCAGCAGACCCATTGTTCTCATAACATTCTCTCTCATAATTGCAGGCGGTGGAGAGCGCAGCTCCCCTCAGCCGGACAGCTGCCGGCTCGAGAGAACCAATGCAATAAACAACCCACCTGATCTGGTGCCTGTCAACGACCTCTCAACTTTAGCTTCATCCCCGGGGCCTGCAGCTGGGGCCCACCCACCCTCCTGCACCTCCCTCCCGCCGGGGTGAGGTTAACCTATGTCTCTTGCTGCAGTTTTGTTTACTTCAAAGCCTTCTGATTGTATTAAAATAATATGGGACTTTAAAGGATCTCACCTTGGTAATAATGTTCTCTAAAAGGTGTAGTGGTCTGGTGGTTACCTTAGATTTTACGCTCAAGTGTTTTACTTTAAATGTACCAGCTGCTTTACTAAAACAATTCTGTTCTGAAGAAGTGTCTTTTCTTGTTGAAATACATGGGTACCTCAACGAAATCTTGCATGGGTGATGTACAGAGCCGGCAAAAACTTTTGAAACCTTTCTAACTTGAATAAAAATAAATAAAATCTCATCGAAAGTACTTTGCTGACTTTATGTCATTAATTCATTTGAATTTGTTGTCAATGACTTTCTTGAGTCTTTCAGGGGTGCTTTCAAATGGAGATTTGAAATTCAGCTCTACTGCATTCCTTTGTAGCTTTACCTCAATCTTTACCCGAGATTTAGCTGGTATCTTCCCTAGAAAATTTGTACATGATGTGGTTCTCTCACTCATAGACAGAATTTGAACCCAGCATAATTGTATTGCGAATAAGTATCATTTCGAGTCCCGCAAGCGTCATTGGTTCACGGCAGGATGGGCATCCGGTGAATAACAGGCAAAAGCTCCAGCAAAGTCCTGGCATTAGCTGGGCACCGTCCAAGCCCGATATCCTTACTTGGGAGATGCGGGAGATCGGGACGTAAAACCGATTTAATAAGTATCATTTCAACTTTTGCTTTTCATATACCATTCCCTTATAAAATCCTTAATACCAGCTTGGAGCTTTTTTGGAATTTATTCTAGCGAGTTATTACTACAGTGAATACACTGTGAAAGAGGAGCAAATTATTATATTTACTGTAGAGAGCCCAGGCATCACAAAGACTGCATATAATGAGCGTCGGCCTCATTGCTTCTGATTACGAAGCATTAATGCGAGAAAAGTGCAGAACGTGACAAAAATTTAATGAGAACTTTGGAGCGTATCATAGCTACCGAGAGATCGGTTCGGTATATCAATTTCATTGACGTAGGTAGTGAGAATCCAAATTACAATTCTGGAGACAAAATGCACAGCATCATCACTAGTGAAGATATTTTATCGTCGAAGAAAGAAAGCTGAGGATAATTGATGAAAAAGTAAATGAAAACCAAATAAAACTAGAGCACTCTGAGACCGCATACCTCCAACATGCAAGGCAACGGTAATGAAAAATTCAAATTGGTGCTGAGACCATTATTTTTCTTTGTAGCAAAACCAAAATCTGATCATTTGTGCCTTTTGATAGTATTAACACTTTCTGCTATTTTCTTGAAGATTCGCTCGTAACTTCTTGAGTTATGCTGCTAAGAAACATTATGGCAAACATTAGTCAAGCATACAATACAAACGAACTGACTGATCAGCACCAAAATTTGATCATTTATGTCTTTTAACATAACTGATGGTAAATTTCGTAAAGATCCATTCAGAACTTTTTGAATTATTGCGCTAACAAGCACAAACTCTAACACAGCAACAAACACGAACGAACAAACAGATCATCACATAAATGTGGCCATTTACTCTTCGTAATAAACCAAACAACTCATGTAAATTTTATGAAAATCCGTTCATAACTTATTGAGTTCTGGCATTGACAAAAATGAGGCAGAAAAACAAACAAACGAATGAATGGACCTTCACCAAAAGTTAATCATCTGTTCCTCATTACATACTTGACAATTCGTGTACATTTCATCCAAATTCATAAATAACTTTTTGAGTTGCCTTGATGACAGACAGACAAAGAGAATAAGACAGACAAACCCGACGAAAACATAACCTCCTTGGCGGAGGTAATGATGCATAGGGTGCTACTTTACGTTATGTAAAGTAGACTTCAGAAAATTTTGTATCTCAAGCATACTCAAGTTCATCTGAGGCTCGGATGCCCTCCTATCTCAGCCTCCTGGCATTCAGCAGCTAAATTTTCTTATATGTTTTCTTCAATATGGGGAAGGAAAGACCAACCATGGGACCAACGAAGCGAACAACAAATTATGTATTATTGTACAGTATAGCGGATTGTTGGGTAATTTATTGTTGAATGTTCAGAGTGTTTGCCATTTGCGGCTTTTTGAAAAGTCTTATGTGTTTGTGGCGGCACTTGGAAGCAGTAGTTTGCATTACTAAAACTAGAGCACTCTGAGAGCGCATAACTCCGCCAAGCGAGGCAACGGTAACCAAAAATTCAAATTGGCTCTGAAACCATAATTTTCTTGATATAGACTCCAAAATTTAATCATTCGTTCCTTTTGATAGTAATAACAGCTTGTGCAATTTTTTTGAAGATCCGTTCTCAACTTTTTGAGTTATACTACTAACAAACGTTATGACAAACATGACTCAAACATGCAAACGAACCTACCGATCTGCACCAAAATTTAATCGCTTATGTTTTTTACCATTACTAACAACCACTATGAATTTCATAAAGATCCATTCATTATTTTTTGAGTTACTGTGCTAACAAGCATAAAATTAAAAACAGTGACAAACGAACGAACGAACAAACGGATCATTACCAAAATTTGGCTATTTACTCTTTGTTATATACCTAACAACTCTTGTTCATTTTATCAAAATCCATTTGTAACTTTTTGAGTTATGGCATTGTGAAAAATGAGGCAGACAAACAAACAAACAAACGGAGAGACATATCTCCACCAAAAGTTAATCATCTGTTTCTCCTAACATACCTAACATTTCCTGTAAATTTCATCCAAATCGGTTCATAACTTTTTGAGTTATCTTGGTGACAGACAGACAGATAGACAAACAAACAAACAGACAGACACGACGAAAACATAACCTCCTTGGCGGAGGTAATAATGTGGGGCTTCGAACAAATGTTACGTTAGTGAGGTTATGCTCTGTGACTTGTACATGTGTCGTTTATATCTTGATTTGTAGCTCAATCACTGACTACTGACACAGACTTTACATAGCTGAAAATAGCTACATTGTTTTTATCTCGGGGATATACTGATCTTGTGGCCATGTTGTTCTTTGCATATCGTTTGCTTCTTTAAAAGAATATTGCAACGATGAAAATCATTTTTTTTTGTTATTCAGGGTCAACTGGTGTAGCGATTCACGTTGCAGTGTGTACTTCAAATGCTTGCTTCAAACGAATCTTCAATCAGGAAAGCAATGTACTCTCGGTTACGGAGTCCCCCCAAAAAAAAAAAAAAAATCCACCGTCGGCGTTCCCCGACAGTTGCCTGTAAAAATTTCATTTACCGGTACTGTCCCTGCTTACAGTGAGTGAGGGGTGCGTAAGTCGACGCAGCGGTAAGAAAGAGGCAGTAGCTACAACGCAGGACTCACTGCCTGACGAGTGCTTGTGTCGTGTGGACGAAATGTACACATCTTTCATTGGCGTTATGCTGTTGGTAGGATCATCTCCTCGTTAAAAAAAGCCATTCAAATTGATCCCAATTGCACGTGCAATGCTCAGCGTAGAGGAAAGTCTCATCCTGTCCCCGTGTTATTATTATCTCCGTCAAGGATTTGTTTTCGTCGTGTTTGTCTGTCTTTTTATCTGTTTATCTGTCTGTCACCAAGATAACTCAAAAAGTTATGAACCGATTTGGACGAAATTTACAGGGATTGTTAGGTATGTTAGGAGGAACAGATGATTACTTTTTGGTGAAGATATGTCCATCCGTTTGTTTGTTTGTTTGCCTCATTTTTCTCAATGCCATAACTCAAAAAGTCATGGATGGATTTTTATGAAATTAATATGAGTTGTTAGGTATATAAGAATGAGTAGTTGATCAAATTTTGGTAATGATCAGTTTGTTCTTTCGTTCGTATGTCACTGTTTCTGAAATTTATAGGGGTTATCAGTAATGTTGAAAGACGTAGATGATTTTATTTTGGTGCAGATCGGTTTGTTCTTTCGTATGTTTGACTCATGTTTGACTTAACGTTTGTAAGTAGTATAACTCAAAAAGTTATGAACGGATCTTCAAGAAAAATGCACAAGCTGGTATTATTATCGAAAGGCACAAATGATTAGATTTTGGACGTTATACAAAGAAAATTATGATTTCAGAGCCAATTTGAATTTTTTGCTACCGTTGCCTCGCTTGGCGGAGGCATGCGCTCTCAGGGTACTCTAGTTAATTATTAGTATTTTATGGTTTCAGCATCGCCTTATTATTTATTATTATTACCAGTGCATGCTTCTGAAGCGGATAACCGCCAACCCGCTGGTCCAGAATCTGGTCGCCACAATACCACTAGACACAGACCATCACCCCTAACAATAGCAAGCTCTGTTGCACCATGCAGCGAGGATGGAAAAGTTGCTAATTACGATGATTCAATGTTACGTTACAGCAGCCGCAAGTCTTGCTTTTTTGTTCTGTAGAGTTTCCGCAGGTTCCTTCAGTATTTAACAGGGGAAAATTGGGACGATAAGAGCATGAGATATCCCTAAAGACAATTCTGTGGATATATGGAATTTCCACAGGTTCCAGCTATTTATAGATTATTCCCTACTGCTTGTAGGAATTTCCTTAATTATGATGCTATCAAAATTATCTTAAAATTAAAGCCTTTCATAAATAATAGTTACTAGATATTGAATGAGAATTACACGAGAAACGGTGGCAAATTGTGATGAAGCCTATACTAAAAAAATTATTTATTATCCAGTCAACAGTTCTTGCTGTGTATACATGTAAGTTTTAAAAATATTTTGCCGATACTGTGTATCTGAATCTGTGTTTCTACGATTACAGTCAAAGTTGATTTATCTAACTCGATATGTCACATTTGTTTCGTTCATTTGACAATTATTCTAGTCATGGTGGATTTTCCACGACCGTCCTGTAACTAACTGATGTTTTGTGGACATCAGTGCTGTTGCAATCATTCGTAACCACGCAATGATATAGCAGTGCATTGACGGAGTTCCATGCATTAATTAGTCTTGTTCAGTCAAAAGGACATTCAAACGCTTTAGTATGAGACAAAACATTCATGCCGACGGAGTTTAACGACAATACTGCAGGAAGCGTCAGGATAGAACTGACTCTGAATCGTCATTAAACTAGACCGGTGTGTATTTAATTAGCTGATGCGAGCTGCAGTTGCCTGCAATGAAAAATAGAACATTTCCCTGTTTTTTTTTTTTTTGTACCCTCAGGCACCCTCAGCGCAACATTTACAAGAGTAGGCGTGAAAGTTTTCAACAGATACGACTGAAATTGTATTTAGATCGACCCCATCCTTTGCCCCTCTGTTGCCTCAAGTCAGGACTCTGTGTTACCATAGAGGAAACCAAGGGACTTGCAGCTTGTCCCGTTAACGAAATAGTTTTGCCTCGAAAAAGTTTCGATTTAGTACGAAGAATCTACAAACACTAGGCAATTACTGGACAGATGTACTTGGGTCAGCCCGTTAACGGGTTAAGAAAGGCAATAGAGAAACCATTTGCAGATTATTGCGCACGTGAGCAGCAGTGTGGGAAAGAAGTGGAAGAGCAGAACGAAGATTAGTACTCACGAAATACTAAAACGGAGAGAAGTAAAGTGGACACAAAAAGAGCTAGAGTACGTTGCTTAAGCCAGCCTAGATAAAACTATGGTGTTTCAAAAGAGGAAAAAGAATGGCATGTAGTATGCCGATAGGAACGTGGAACCCAGGCACACAGATGTTTCCGCACGCGATCATAGTGCATGGAAACAGTAAGTCAGGAAAGACAAGGAAGAACAGTTAAAACCGGCATCAGCAGGTACCGGAAACAGAAGGAAACAAACAGCGTATACAAACGGCAGACGCTCCGAAGCCCAAGCTAAGGCTTATAGGCACCCTATGGGGATCCACAGGGGCACTACTCTCCATAACATGGGATGGGCCAACCTGACTAACCTAACCCTTGGCCTATGACTTATTCTATGCCCTCTGAGAGACAACACGGAACGAATGATGTCGCAGAAGCCTAACTAAGCTTGGAGTATAAATTACAAGGTTCCTCTTGATGCGTGACTCCCAAACTAACTTCACTGCATGATCCGTCCATTGTTTTCATTGTTCTCAATATTCAACCTTACAGGGTCCCCTAATTCGAGTTTCTCTCTTCACCCCCTCAGGCACGAACCAACCCCCTCGGCGTCATCGGCCTCTCCTGGACAATCAATGAACGCCACAATCACTTTTGATTCGCAAACTCTCTGCCCTGCTAAACTTGCTTCATCCAAAGAAAAAATGAACAAATTTGGCAGCTTACCTCGATTTTCGAACTCCGGAATGCGGTCGCCTTCGAAAATTCCCCTATCCAAGGACCAGAACACGGCCCCTGTGAGCGTGACCGCGACTTGGACCAGCGCTGGGGATTCTTCTGGAACTGAACGGCCTCCTAAAGATGTGCAAGAAACCAGTGAGGGCTTCAAACCTGAAATGGTATCGAGAGTTTAAGATTCTGTATACAATAGTTTATAATATGCGTTGATGGTTAGTTGATGATTGTCTTTCAATGTCTGTTTTTCCAATAAATAAAAAAGAAGACTTGTTTCTTGGAGTTGCACTCTGGCCCTGGAAAAGTGCGATTACAAGACAAGGTAATGGTACTGAAAACCTAAAGTATTAAGACACTCTATACATACATTTTTGTTGCTCCAACGGTGCGCTCAATTCATTTTTTTCATTCAACAACATAAGTTTCAATGTATTAAAAAAAAAAAAAAACAGAATATCTATTTTGTTTTCCTGCTAGTGCTTCTTTATAAAATATCCTGCGAAATCAGTTTGATAACAAACTGCAGCTTTGCTCAATATGATCTTACTTATGCTCTTCTACTTTGAAAGTGTAAATGGAAAATGTTACGTTTAACCATAACTTCTAGCTGTACGTTTACTCATTGTCATCAGGGTTGCGGAGTCGGAGGATCACAGGGAAGTCGAATCAAGTAGGGTCTACCTAGGACAATGACCTCCCTCCTCGGACAACTGCCCTTAGGACAATTACCTCCGTATGATTAACCCTTCATCTCGGTGTCTTTTCATGCTTTTCTTAAAAATTCATTTTGAATTATGTTAGTAACAAGAAAAATTAACATTTATGAATCACTTGTTGATTCAAAGCTTAAAGAAAATAAAAAAACTTGACGCCACATGGTAGAGTGCAATCTAATTCGTACTTCACCTTATTAGGGTAATCATACGTAACCTAACCTTACTAATATTTCATAATCTGACATATGTATGTAATGTAAATTATTCTCTTGTGATCCAACCTAATCTTCCCTATGCTACCCTCGCCTAAACTAATGTAACCTGATCTAATTTCACCATATCTAGCGTAACTTTATCTGATCTACTAACCTCACTTAACCGAACATAATAACCTAAACGGACATAACCTAACTTGGCTAATCTTTAACCTACTGCAAATTAGTCTATCGTTACTAACCCAGGGCAACCTAACTTGGCCCTTACTACTTTACTTCTCTGCAACCTTAATACAAGTTCCACCGACAGATTTGTGGATGGGACACTGTTTTTGTTATAATTTTCAGTTGATAAGCAAGGAAGAGCGTTACAGTCCAAGGGGGTAATTGTCCTAAGGTGAAAATAATCCTAGACGATAGTCGTTCACGAAGAGGATTTAGCTGTGAGTAGCGGTAATTGTTCTGATACCAAACAAATATTATTTTTGGTGTATCCATATACTTACCATCTCAGTAAGTTCCTATATAGATGATTCAAGCATAGTCTTGCCTAGTGCTAATTATTTTTATTTTAAACTTCATAACTTCAATCCCAAATGGTGCCAGCAATGAAGGATTGGATTGCAAAGGCCAACAAAATATTTTCTTAAGCTTAATGTAAGTGTATGTTTTGGTATTCAGTACTTAGCCATTATAAACAGTTTTTTGGATAATGATGAATTATAAATGTATGAAAATTTAAGGTCCCTAACGGTACTAATGTCTAATGATACATGTTACTGTAACTGTGAAAGAAATACTCTCTGCATCTTGATATATGAGCATATTTTGATAAAGAGCAGTTGGGCAAATTAATGGCCTTGCTAAAAATTAATATTATCAAAGCGAGCGTAGGAGTCAGTAAAACTGGAGTTCCTGGAGTCAAAGTCGGAAAAACTTAGAGAAGCTGGAGTCGGACTTGAGCCACCCGACTTCGCAACCCTGATTGTCATATTAGCATGGACATTTGTTGGATTCACTCTGGGAACAAAATCGTATTTTGCTAACTCTGTCTATTTAGTACCTTCTACTCTGTTAAATCCACGTCGATATTCTGTTACGTTAAATTAATGTGGCATTCCTGTTAACTGTTTTCTCCCAATTTACTCACTAAAACATGATTGTAAAGATTTCAGTGTACCGGAAGAGGCATAATGGAGACTCGGTGGTATATAAAATGCATTACCTTAAAAAATTTACGTAAATTGTATCTTTAGATGGTCACTTTCGGATTGCCTCCGTCTTTACCAGACATAATAGTAGTTCAGAGAATTGATCAAAAGTGAATTAATTTTAAAAGAAAGGTATGTTCATGAAAAAATTGACTCATTAGTTGCTGAACGTGTTTTTGATGAATCGAACTCATTCATGCAACTTGTCCGCCTCACGTTCAAATCCTGCAAATCGTTACTGCGAGTATAGCTTTCTTTAACTGGTGAATTTCATCCATTAATGTGTAAAGGATTATTTCTTGTAGAAATAGCACCATTAACATTGTCCAAGAACTAGACAGTCCCCGATAATTCGGTTAACTCTTACTCAGGCTGTACTGCCTTGCTACTAGGGCTCTTTCTTCCGTAGGAATACAATAGCAGAATTAACCCTTGTAACGAAACTGTACAGCCTGCGCAAGATAAGGATGAAACCGTAGGAGCCTTACGCCGTGTCATGCTGGGGTTGGAATGAACAGAAGCTCCCAAAGTGGGCGGTGCCGCCATGTGGGGCCTTAGAATAATGTGAGAGGACGATAAGGCCAAAGGGGTCGACGAGATATCATTAACAGCTGTTAATTAGCCATTTCCTTCATGAATTTATCTGCCTTTCTGGTACGAATAGCACTATTGGAAATGTTGCACGGAGAAGTACCGTATGAAGTACAGCTTAATTTCAAAGTAGAGGAGGTGCGAGGAAACTGCGCGGAAGTCAAGAGGGATTAATTCCTCAAGAGTTCACTAACCGCCGTGATCGACGAGGGGAGTTCGTCCAGACTTGCTCAGCCTGCTAGTGCATACACCGTCATCTCAAAAGACAGAGACGAAAGCACAGATTGGCCCACATTCTGAAATTGATACAAAATCGATCTGTATTGAGCGCATCTCTATTGGATTTATGCAGCCACGCTTCCGCTTATGATAGAACTGGCTATGACAACGTACGAACAGCACGAATCAGGCAGGTTGGGCGTCCGAGTAACTAGCCATCGTGACATATACGTGGAAGTTTGCACAACCACGCTACGCTAGGTGTCCAGTTCGTGGTGTAAAGAAACGACCATTGTTTGAGACAATGCATGTGTTACTGGGCAGAAATATGAGTGTTTTTATGACTGGTGTTATTATGAACGGTAGATGTTGAGGCATACAAATTCAGACTGGAATGCTTGATATGTACGTGGTGACGGGAGGATAAAAAGTATGCACATGCTGGAAGGAAAACAAGGGGCCAATTATAACAGTAACCAGTTAATTTCAACTTATTCTACAGTTACTGTAATTAACTCAACTGTTGACGGAAAATTAGCTTCTCCTTGAAGATATTACAGCGAAGGCCCAAGATGTCCAATACTCCAAAAAATATTTTGAAGCCCGGTGCCCACGTAACAACTTTCGTTGCCGCTAGCTATTCCGTTTACGTAGTCGCACTGTGGCTCCAGCTTGCGCACAATTTAACTGTGCAAAAATCTCATAGCAAATCGCTATGGTGAACTTTCAACGATCGCTCCTAATTATGAGCAGTTTAAATACACAAAGCTTTATGTTTATTTTGTTTAACCTCCGTAGCTGCAACTCAGGCGTTTCAACAGAAAAACTACTTGTGCAGTATTCAAATACCGCATATTGGGTAGGCGTGGTGGCCACGTGCGCTACTACGGGCAGGGAAACAAGGCGCAAAGTATAGTAGGAGACACTCGAGTGGTCGGCCTCTTTTGTGTCCTTCCACACGAGAGAGACTAGAGATGTCCCGTGTACCAGGTCTGCTATCTCGATCGATAGCCTACCTCACGGGACAGAAAGAGGAAAGTAGAGATCCTACCTAACTTTACAAAACTAACCTCGTCAGCAGAAACTGCGGCAAGCTGCAACATCTCCTGCGGATGATGCACTCGGGTACCTTAGGTGTGCTTTATGTTTTAAGAATTTGTGCACGACTAGCTGGAACCTGTGGAAATACCACTCAAGAAAAGCAGTATGCTCCAGTGATATCTCAGACCCTCATCTTTAATTGATCCTATCCAATACTGAAAGAATGTAGGTATGTAAATTTAACACCATAGAAACATTGTTACTCACTGGTAATGCCCGACCCGCATCATGATTACGAAGCGCAAAAATATACATTGCGAAAATATGTGCCAAGCCAAACCGCCAATCTTCTGCCTATGACCCGAGAGCAGTTCCAGCTTAAAAAAAGTGTAAACTTTCTAGCTTGAGCCTGTGGAAATTCACACAAGTAAGCACCCGAGAGCTGTTCCAGCTTGAAAGAGTGCAACTTTGTTCTCTTCTCTTCCGAGGTGGTATCCAATATGCCTACCGTAATTTTCCATTATCTAATTGTGAAAGCGTAACCGACAGGGACGTACAGACGGATGGGTGGAGCCTCAAGCAGAATTTTAACATAGTTGTTCATAGACGTCATACTGAAGTCACTGGCACGACTACGCAGCCGGATTAGACGAGTTGTTTTTAGGCTGCTATCGCGGCAACGAAAGTTGTTATGTGGGCACCGAGGTTTAGATTGAATAGTTCAAGCCTCCCCTTCTACAACGGCGATCAAATAAGGGATGACTTGAGGGCCATATGTACAGTATGTCGATGAAACCTGGAAATCCATGTACGAGAGTGTTGTCACCCTGGATCAGCGCGCTTGGGAACAATAGCCAGGAAAGAACTGAAAAAAAATATAGAAAGCCCATCAGCAGGAGCATCGAAATAGATGGAAGTGAAGTGGGAACGAGAGAAAGACAGGCCGACGCCCTATCTCGGGCTTAGGCAACCTGAGCGATCCTCCTGGGGACACTACTCTCCATAACATAACTGGTTCTACAAGTTTAGTCGTTCCTATTTCACCACAAACTAGAACGCCTCATGGCGCAAAAATTGAAACTGCTAAGTCAGGAGTTACAAATTCAAAACCGTAGTTTCTTATAGCCGGCTTACTCTTCAGTTTTGGCATCTTCCACATCTCAGTCTACCCATATAACTACCTGAAAAAGACTGATGATTTGCCAGCTCCTTCTGCTTGTTTTTGGATGGATAGACGAACAAATATACAAGCGAAAATGAAAAGAGTAAACAGTATCACCACTCTTCGCTTCGCTGGCTGTGTTTCTTAGATGCTCTAATTAGGAGAGGAAAAGTAAAAGACATACATAGCACGCCAAGATAAACGCGGAACCCTTCGCGACTTTGCTCCCACACAGAAACAACTACGCGTACGTGCACAGTACGTCGAAGATGAACTAATCTAACTGATCTAACCCTAAGACCCAACCTACACACCAGTGTTTTCCATCGGGGTGTAAGTGAACCCACGGACTTTCTCTTTGGTTCACGCCCGGACCTCAGACTGGTTCATGGCGTTTAAAACGTCAGTAAAAATACTCCATTATTTTCATTGCATTCATGCTACGGATTAAAACTTAGTTGAAGTTATAAACGGAAAAACTACATGCTTTATTGCACTATGGTGTCATTTTTTAGTTAAGAAAATTTAAATATGATACAGTTCTCTCCTAATGTTAATTTATATTAACAGGAAACGTAATATTTTTTTTTCAATAACGATGCTTTCAATGTAAGATAACCATAATTCAATCTAAACAGCGGTTTGTAGTAACTCAAAACTAGATTCAGAAGAGTTAAATATTAAAATTTACTGTTCTGTATGTGATTAGCGGTGATATCACGTAAGTTAATATGTTTGAGTGCAGCGGACATTACACTGAACGCTGCAAATATCTGCTAAAATTTACTTTGGTCATTCAGTTCATAATTAAAATAATCAACCGTGTTGCCATTTTAGTGGCAGAGGGTCCGTGCGTTCAAATCGTTTTCACTGGAGGTGTATAGAAAACTGAAGCTAAGGAATCACAGTTATGCACATTGCACACTGAACACGTTGGGTGAAAATTCTCTGGGTACTATGGTACTATTTCAAGCGTTCGTGCAACTGCCGGCCGCCGTAACACCCGCTCCCCCCTCCCAGGATGGGAGTTCAGCTTCCGTGGTATGCCCAGTTCAGCTTCGGCGTAAGGCTCCAGGTCATTGAATCCGTGAATGTTTACTAATTATTTGTTTTCTGCGTGCAAACTGATGAAGAGTGAATTTCTGTTTCCACTGAGACTTCACCTTTTATGCACGGCGTATATATAATAAATTTAGCTATTACTCTCTTGGACTATTTATGTGGATCGAGGCGTTCAGTTCTTTGGCCCACGTTGTAAAATATATATTTTTGGACGAATAGGAAGCTCCTTAATGACATAATTCATACGCCAGTGTTTCCTCCTCCCAACCGCGTAACCTGCTCTTCTTCGCAGTTTATATATATATATGTGTGATTATTATTTTGTCTTCTAGGCGTTTGGAAAAATGGTTAGAATTCGACAACTTTAGTTAGCACCTGTTATATCCTTGTGACAATCACTGACCTTATCCTTACTCTTTATTTTTATTTTTTCTATCCTAGATATTCCACGAATACTATAGGTAATTGCATGTATCCAGATGCAGCGGCACCAGTTATCATCTAGAAACAATTTTGTCATCATGAAGTAATAATTTGTATCTGTTTATATTTTCGTGAACACTTGAAGGACAATTTGTGCCAGGTGTAGCAACTCCGTCAATTCGTCTGCCTCAGACGTTGCAATGGTTCATATGGGGCTGTTCCCCGTACGCAGAATTGTTCTTCAGGTATATTGTGACTTATAGGCCAATTAGCGTAATTTTAACTTGGAATAAAAAGATAAACAGTGGCTTAGAGTATTTCTGGCACAGTCGTAGAGTACGGTGTTTGGCTACATTTTAGCAACCAATATTGGCATAAGTTCAGCCGCCTCTAACATTCTTACCTGAAAAAAATTTCGCTGTAGTTGATAGTTTTAGTGAAGTTAGCCTATATGGCCGATTCTTTTGGGGTCACGTTCGTCGACCAATAATTTTTAGAATTGTGCTACTAGTACTAATTACCTCTTATTTTTACAACTCTACTGTTAGGCATCTTTACTTATTCTTGTTTAAATTTTGGAATTTAGTCCTAATAATGAATTACTGCCATTGTACTACAACCACAACTTATTTTCGTAGTTATTCTCGCAAATATATATCAATTTACCCAATATTTAAGGTAATATTCACGAGTTTCCATAAATGCACAACGTTTTGGTCACATCCTTGTAGCATTTTGGCGTTGGAAACTGCGAGCCTATTGGTTTATTTGGCACGGTGATGGTTTCACATTTATCCCATCTTTTTATAATATATATCACAAAGCTCATATTATATTCCTTTTCTGTATTTGCAGTTACTTGTAACGCTGGCAGAAGTATCATATAGCGTTTTAGAGTTCTATTTAACTTATGCATTTAATTGATAATATTCTATGCCTACTTTTAAAGCTACTTTGGGTGTAGATCAGTCCTGATATATCATTTGTGTACTATAACCAAAGTGAAAGTTTTCACATTATTTTTATTAATACATATATTTCATCAGTCGTGCTTTACTTTATTTACTATGATTAATACTTCCTCTCTTTCAGTGGCCTTAGTATTTGTGATTATTATGCTTTTCCTTGTACGCGTTAGATGTCAAGTTCTGTATTGGTTGATGCTGTATAGCGTGTCGTCCCATCAGCCTTTCTTTATTATACACGAAACTGTCTATTGCAAAAGTGAACGATTGAAGTTGCTAGGGGATGAAAGTACAGTACGTACGGGTCTAGGTTAAGTTTACCGTTGTCGATAAGTTTTGTTCAACTTCAGTTTTTATAGTTTCGTTAATTGAAATACAGAAGGTCCTCATTGTAGGTCACCTCATGTTATGCAGTTTGTTTTACTTAGTTTTAAAATTTTTAGTTCCACTCGTTTGATATAATTATGCACTCGTGAATCAAGAGTACATGATTGGTTATATAGACTAATATTTATAAACCCAAATAAAATTGTTCAACAAGGGATGACCTATATATAAAAAGCAAGGATTTCAATTGGGGCTCATAATAGGTCCAGATCTGCTAGTGCTATGTATGTTATGACCAGCAACACAGCAGGCTCGATGGTAAAGTACCTTCAAGTACATGTCGAGATTTGGAGAAATTAGGCCACGTGCTGAAATTATGATCTATAGCCCTATCGCCTACTTTGCATAAAGTTACAATAACTAATGGGGCGGATTACTATGTGCGTTTGTGACTGAACAACAATTTTAATCATCAGATATAAACTGATGCTATGATTCTTCCTTTGCTGTGCGTGACCGATATCACATTTGCACATTCGCTGCGAAGGTTACAGTTTAAAATTGAATACCTGACATCCCATCCTTCACTTACCCAAGTGCTGTCGATACTGAATTTCTATTTTTGTGATTCTTCTGTTACTTTGACTTCCTATTAGTATTTGTTACAAAAGAGATACTTGTGTATCTTTAATCTATTTTAAACTTTGGTGCATGATATAGACTTCCAGTTTATCAAACATATTCGTTAAAGGCTAATACGTTAATCGAGGCTACGTTATCAAATTGTAACACTAATCGAGATCTCGCAATGAAAACAGTGGTAACGTATATCGAATATTATGGTAAGCGGGATATATATTTGCGTCATTAGATGTGGTCGAGAATCATTGCGTATGAAGGTGCAGAATTGAAATGATCCTTGCTATATAATCGCTCTAGCTCTCCAACAGTACATCGCTTTGGATTTAATGTATAGCCCGTCTCGTGCTCAAAAAATAGCCCAATGTGAACTTATGCGCCCCGATTAAATGCACACGGAAAACGGTCCGTTTATATTTACCTGTAAAATTGTCAATCTATTCTAGAATCCGCTTAGAATCGCCTCTTTAAATGTAAATATGAATATTCCTTTTTCAGTGTGCAAAGTTGAAATGTTATGTGCCGATTCCCGTTAGAGTCTACTACACCAAAAACTGAAGATTCCATATCGGTGCTGATTTCCAACCCATTAATGCGCTGTATTGGAAAATAAGAGCAAGTTAAGAAACTTATAACGGTAGGTAGTCAGCTGGAACGTGAAAGGAAGATTTTACATGTACGTACACAAAGACATTCGAAGAAAACAGCAGCTTCTCATTATTACCTCCACCAATGAGGTAATGTTTTTTTCGGGGTTAGTTTGGCATTTATTCTGTCTGTTAGCAGCGTAACTCAAAAGGTTATGGTTGGATCTCCATGAAATTTACAGAAACTGCCAGCACTGCGCAGGCACGAGGAGCAAATTCTCCAATTTTGGTTATGATCCACCGGATCGTATATTGGTTTGTCTATTAGCCGTCTTTCTGTGTTTTAGAAGTATAACTAAAAAGGTTATCAACAGATCTTCATGAAATTTATAAAACTGTTAGGAATGACACGATGAATAGATAATTAATTTTTGATTAGGATGTGGCAGAAATTCTAGGTTCTAGACAATTTTAAAATATAGTGTTATTAATTATTGCACAGTTCGATGAAGGAAATTTGTAGCTAAGCCAAACCACTTTAGATTGTTGGTAATTGATCAATTTCAGGCTGATTAAATTTGTAAGCCTAGCCTTTCTAGAAATCTCCCGCTTACTTTTATAAAGCGCCAACAAAGAAATTGCTTTCTAGTAGAAATAGCTTTACCTGACTTGTCAAATAAGTTGTTAGTCGGTGATGTAGGGTTAACCCGCGACTGCTTGACTTTCCTATGTGACACGTGCACCTAATAGTGTTCTCCCTATAGGAATGGCAAACGTGAGCCTAAACGCAAAATGTTTATTGCTTTAGCTGCCATTAATAGTTTATTTTCATGACGAATAAAAGTTTACGTTTTTCTTAACGGGTTGTGTTATGCAGTGAAGGATGAAAAAGGGGAAAGGAAAAGATTGCCGTCAAATTCGTTACGCCAAGGAAATTTTCAGTACAATGTATACTTTCCCGGAGAACAAGTCATTGTTGAATTCTGTCTCCGAACCCCCCCCCCCCCCAAGCAATTACGATTATTTTTCTAGCCGCTGAAAACTTCCACCAGCACCTCACCAGCTGTAAAATTTGACAAGACAAGACAAATGATCTCTACTTGGCACTTCGTCGTTGTGTTGTCAGTCAGTGACAACGTGTCAGAATAGCAGCTTCTTTAATAACCCATTGAGGACCTAGTAAAATGGACTTCTCGTAGGAATAACATAGTTTAAAGTATCCAAAAAGGCACGCTGTTGCTTAATATTAAGGATTAACTTGCTGCGCCTCCAAAAAAAAAAACACTTTTGATCCTGTGGTCTCCACTTGTACTTTTCAACAAAAGTACTAGATGCTACCTTCTTTTTAGCACCCAAAATATTACAACTTGGGGAATTTTGGATTTATCTTCAGGTAAAGTTTATTCCTAGCAAACTTACCGGCCCCTTGGCTCTGCATTCTCCATTCCACTGCTCCCACAGTTGCCACTGTACATTCAGGCTGGCATTTTCCAGCTGTACATTCTCAGTTCCACTGCTCTTGCACTTCCCACTGTATATTGAGACTTGATGCTTGCTTTTCCTAACTGTTCATTCTCAGTTCCACTGCCCCGACAGTTCCCACTCTGTCTTGAGCCTCCCCTTTCCCCAACTGTACAATCTCAGCACAAGCGCTCTGTCAGATCTCGCTGTGTTTTCAAGCTCGCGTTTCCCAATCATATTGCTAATTGATGAAGCCCTTAAGATTATTGTAGTCGATATAAGATCAGCGGGATTTGGAGGAAACCTAGAAAGTGGCCGTGTAAGGAAGATGAAATTCCGAAAGATCCGATGGCTAGCTAACTAATTAGCAATATCTCCCTTTCAAATATCGCGGAGAACGTCCTCAATATTATCCACGTAAGCGTGGATAAGGTGGTGAATGGGAATTGCAATAAAGTTATCTGAATTGCAGTTTGCACTGAACGAAATTCAATATCTGAACGCCGTATTTGCCAAAGTGGGTCATGTAATATTCGCCTTGAGTTATGTGTCGGCGTACCTATTTCGACACCATGAGGTGTTCGACGTAATGTAGCATCGATAACAGATTGGCCTGTGTGCTTAGGACACCCTGGAATATTATTTCTGGTTAACTTATCAGGTTACATACGGGACCCTATGGAATACTTGTTCTCGTTTACTCATAGGCTTACTTGCTTGGTACACACTGGAATAAGTAGTCTTATCTAACATATCTTTTTACATGTTTGGGAGACACTTTGACACCGCTGGCCAATAAACCGACCTGGTTGTTTGTGACAAGCTGTAATATTCGTCTTAGTTAACATATCGGCCTACATACTCGACCCACGCTGTAATATTCGTCTTGTGTACTATATCGGCCAATATTTTTCACGCATATTTGATGTGCCACACGCCGTGTTTGCGCTGCACCGCCAACTTCCCTTAACTTCTTACCACTTCATTATGGAGCGCCGAGGTTGCGGCACCAAAACACGCCCTCGAGATTGCCGGCGACGCTGCCAATTTGTTTAGATTTCGCTGGCACTCGCGCTCGTATCTAATATTAATATTCGTATTAGCTGTTTGTTTATTTACATTTTTTTCCAAAACAAGATGGCGCTGTGAATTTCTCTTCAAAATTTGGACAGCCTACTTTAGCAAAGCGTAAGCGCGGGATGCATCGGTGACAGTATGGTGTATGTCGGTTCGAGGCTTACTGCCTGTCCAGGAGTTGCCACCCAAAATTGTGCTGTGCTGCGACATGTGGGTTTCTGCGACGACTATAGTTTTTCTAAATATCGCTTGTCAAAAAATGCGGTATGCTGCTCAGACATCATGCACATAAAAATAGGTTGAAACTAGATTCCATTGTGGCGTAAGACTGTCACCCGTGATGGGGGCAAATTTTAACGCCGTCATTTTATAGTCAGCTGACTCTGACATTATGGCATTTTCACATCTAGGCCCACCCACAGGATTCCCTGCAAAAAGTTATGAACACTGCTCAACTCCTTCTCCCTCTTTTTGGGCGGACAGACAAACATATATATATAGTTAAATCTTCAATGAAAACATTATCACCTCTCCTCGCTTCGATCGCAGGTTATAATTAAGGTTATCTGCTGTAGCAGACGCACGTAACATTTGAAGAATGAAAACTACGAGCAATTCCGGGTATTATGCATACTGTAAAATGTTGACTTGAGCATTATCAAGAATGAAGCTTCTCCCTCATTTATTTCCTGTCTGAACTACGCAAAATTACTCGCAGTTGACGAAAATTATCAAACTCAATCATTTTTAGAAGAGAGGTGCCGCTCCAATACTGTACAGTGTCCAAAGGAACGTTGAATGGCGCCCAATTATACCTTCAACGCTTAACTTGTCCAAATTTTCGTACAGAAACATTGGCTGTGTCACTCTGAATTAACTGATATCGTTCTAGAGGAAAAGACAGAAATTCTGTGAACATTCGCGGAAAATAATGGTGGCAAACGTATCGGCGGTGAAATTTGCAATTTTTCAACAGTTTACAAGATATTAATCCAAACCGCAAACGATGCTTGCCAAATTGGCACAGAGTTTCTCACACACACCGTAACCCTTTGGGTGCCGAGTATTCTAATCTTTCGTCAATATTTTCCGTCCCTGTACATCGACCTTCTTAAAGTGACAGCGACTAATTAAGACAGTTTAAAAAATCCAAAACGCGCTGTAACATATTGACAGAATTACCTGCTCGTTGCCCAGCGTTTTTTTCTATTCTAGCGAAAGACATTTTTGCCAGCCATGTTCTCCTAACTTTGCTTCATTAAGAAGCAGCGTTCTTTTTTTTTAATTCAAGAAAGAACGTTACTTTTTAAGTGTGAGTAAGCAACAGATTTCATCGGAAAACAGTGGACAAAACGGTTTTCTCGGTAAACTATTATTATATTGAATAGTTTGAGCCTCCGTTTCCGCAACAAAGATAAAAGAACGGACATACAGTACAGTATATCGTGGGTACTCCCACACATTACGAACGCACATGGGAACAGGAACTCGGGAAAGAGCCGAAAGAACAAAGGAAAGGAACATCAGTATAGGAGTAAGGAAGCGCAAAGAAGCATAGTGGACGCAAAAGAGTGACATCCAGAAGGCGTCGCTAAGCTACAGGATCACTCTGGGGTCGCTACACCCCGTAGCTTAGGATGGGCGAACGTTAAGTAACCTAACCCTATGGCTCACCTAACCCTATGGCCCATCCTGTACCTCCTAAGGCAGTCAAAACCTGGTTTGGCCAAAATTGCCTCTTTGGCTGCAAGACTAAATTTACTGTGATCCAGGAAGAAGAAAAAAATAGTGATAGTAATAATAATGGCAATTTAGGAGTTTAACCACCCTACGCGTAATGCGGCGATTCAAGAGTGAAGCTCAGTAGTGAAGTACCTACAGTATGTAAGGCTTTCCGTCAATTGGAATATTTTATTTCGGCATTCGTGCCGAGAAGTCTCAGTTGGGCCCTTGCGCTGCTGCTGTACGTGATATTAGGCACTAGGAATTTCCACGAAACGAAAAGAGAAAAAGTCAGGAGAAAGGATTACCCGAATGAAAGACCTCTTCCGTGACCCTCTCACACGGGAGCAGGCAGGAGTCCCGTAAGATAGATCCCTCACCACCATCGGCAGCCCATCCTCGCTGAGCAGAAGGGGAAGTATAGAGAAACTACCTAACCCTATAAACTAACCTACTGAGCAGGAACTGCTGCCAGATGCAACATCCTCAACAAAAATCACTCAGACTCCCCACGGGGCGTGAATCCCTAGATATTCTAAAATGGATCAGGTCCGCCACAATATCTCCCTCCGGAGAGAAGATGAATGAATCGATCGCCAGTTAGTATGACGTTGCGTAAGTACGAAACTCTGCGTGGGACCGACAAACTGGAAAAGGGGAGGAAGAGCAGAAAACAACGATCATTTGCAGTGGCACGAATATTATAATTCATTGTTATTTCTTACTCTCTCACTTTAATCATTAATACGCACTGTGTACCTCTTTGAGCGTTGCTAATAATATTACGGTATTTCTACAAAAAGTATACGTTTTCTTTGTGGTTAATTGATGAAGCTTTCTTCCTAACACAGAGTTGTCTCTGCGATCCAGCCCTGACAGCTTTCTGGGACGCCCGAGAAACTAAAATCTTGAATCAGTATCCAGAACGGCCAAGACTTCCATTACGGAAGAAGTAGCAAGAAGAAGCGACATTTAGTTTGCAAAGCGCATGAGGTATTCATGCTTTAGATCGGTAAGAGGAAGACGAGCATGTGCCGAAAAAATGTATCTTGCAGCGCAGATACGGCAACGAAAGAGGCAAATGTGGCAAGAAAAAACATTTGTCCCGAGAAGTAAAGGATATACTCTCGTATATTTCCATCAAACACGTTGCAGAAAAGTAGTATGAAACGGTGTCATTCTCTTGGACACAGTGTGAGCATTAGGGTTAACAATTCCCTTTCCCACTCGTAGACATTCGGAGAACTTATTTTAGAATATGCGGAATTGCTCGTTTTCTACCATACCTTAAAAATCAATGATAAATATAGTTAACGAATTCTTATGTACTCCCGAACAGATTCATAAAAAAGATAAGAAAAACAAAGCTCAACACTCATGTTCTATTGTATGAGTAACTTAATGAATGAAAAATAAAGATTAAGACGTCTGATGTTTTCTTGCACATTGTAGAAACCAAAAGCGGTTAAAAGAAGGGTTCAAAATTCTCTATGTTTTGTATAGTATAACCAAAAACTGAAAAATGAGTGCTTGGAATCCTCTTATATATACTCTCGTATAACACATAAACTAAGGGTTAGGAACCATGTTTTCTCGTATGACATAAAAATAAAGGTGAGAAATTCTCGTGTTCTCCCATAATAACATAACAAATAAAAGTGAGGATTAGCACACGTCATATTTTCTCAGACACATTTCTAACGAAAAAAAGAAAAAAAGTTTAAAATCCTATAGTTCACTCGGATCCACTGCTGTTTCGCGGGCAGAATCAGAACATTGTTTAGACGGGCCTACTTCTATTAAATTTCAAGTGAATTTATTCCAATCTTGTAGTCAATATTCTGCTCGCTTTTGAAGCCCCGGCCTCCTGGTGTTCACTTCAATATTTGAGCCAATATCGAGCCAACGCAAGCGTTTCTACACTGCAAGCATTTTAGTCAATATTGGAAAAAACAATTTTTCCTAACGTTCTATTTTTTTCAATAAGTGTTAACAAGGAAGCAAAGAATGCAACGGCAGGACTCAATGGGACTAAAATAAAACTTAGCCGTGACCGCACATAGCAAATTTATATCACATCGACGAGTCGCAGTATTTGAATGTGGGACCTCAGGCCTTCGTATGTTGTTTTTTGAACATATCACCGTATTTTTTCGATTCATTTCATTCAACCTCCCGCTCATGACTGGCCAGCTACTTCAGCTGCAAAATATCGTAAAAAATTGTCAAGTACAGAAAGTTCAAATGGCTTACTGTGGTTTCTCTCGCGTACAAAATTGGCTATAATGGTACTTATATTTGTTGGTAAAGAATAAATATCTTCGGTGAAGAGCACTGTGAACTGAATATGATGTGTAAATAAGGCTTCAATCAAGAAAAAGAAGTTAAATCAGGTCGCCGAAAGGGACCCAATTCGGCGCTAGTGTTGTGAAAGTTTCCACCAGCATGCACTGCTATTTTCTATAGATAATTGCTAAATTATCTTAATTTATTTATACGCTAGAGATGAATTTCGCAATGTAAGACGATTTTTCTGGTTAAATTAGTAAAATACTCCTAGGCTGCTCAGCCATAGATTCGTCGATGATGACGTCACTTTTAGGTGCTAATTTCTTGTGAGTCATCCCCTTACGCTCTTTGCTTCCAGGTGTTAACCGTCAGGGACCGATTTAGTTTATGTTTTTAATGCAGCGTCAAAGTAAGCATTTCTATCGAACTATCTAGATTTCTACACTCCTTTCAACTTTAAAGTATGTAAACAGTGCCACGCATGCAGTCATGTTCAAGTTTACGAAGGCAGGATAGTGAATTCTTATATGTTCATCTGAGGCAATATTCAGTTTCCAAGCGCGATCCTTTCACTCTCACAGTTCAGTGATGAGTAATTTATGTTGGTATTTATCAGCACGCGTTATGCTTCTCACTTCACACACGATTTAGCTCCACTAATCTGCGTTAGTATTAGCTTGCAAGCGTTATAACTTTTTCTACCAGATTCCCGCTACCGGTAGTACCTCCTGTCTGCATTCACTCATCACGTGCTATTCTTCAGGTCTGCCTGCAGAATAGCACGTAAAAATTCGTAGCACTCTTCTTTCAGTCAGGATTATACTTCAAGTAAAATGCTGCCTCTACTGACTTGAGTCAACTTTCAGTAATTCACGTATCTGTTTCAACTTGAGGCAATCAGTCCTTTATTTCTTCGTACGTATGCGCCAAATTTCCCTTCACTATATTATTGTCACTCGAACTGCTTATCTCGCATCCAGTGTTTAAGAACAAATCGAGCGCAGTTTGCTGCTAATTTCTCGTGGTCAATTAGCAATATTATGGTCAGCAGTAGCCAAATCTGAAAAATAGCTACGGCACAGATAATATCCTCGTAAATTATCGGCCTTTGCTTGCGGCAACGTTGTCAACCAATCACTGGCCCTCTTTGCAATTATATTGTTAGTAAGTCACTTAATTGTTTCTTCCAGCACTCCAAGTCAACTTTAGAACCAGTCATCAGCCCTTGCCAATGGTTATATTCTCAACCAATCATCTGTTCCTGCCAACACTCACATGCCAATATTTGAACCAATCACCGGCCCCTCCAGCCAATATTCTCTTGCGACTCACTGTCAAGCACTAGCAATTTCCTATCTCCATTCGCGCTTCCGATTATTTCAGTCCCCCTTTCGTCAAAGTTTCTTCGATAACTTCCATAACAACAAAGTTGTTGGTGCAACAGCGTTGTTTGTTCGTGGCGAGCAGGGGCTGCGCAACTTGTTCCCTACTGATGAGTTGGAGTGCCTCTTTTTGTTCAGTTCTCTTAAGGTGAAGCATTGAATTAAACTGTGACTATCAACAGTTTCCTAAGTGCTGTGCGGGGATATTATTCATCGTCGTGTTTATCCCCATAAAACCGAACTGAAACGTGGATATCTCGCAATGATAAATTTGTTGAAAGCGTCGTGTAGGAAATACGCTCATGCTGAGGGGGTCTAACTCTGACCAGTGTAACGGTTGTCTAAGCGTCCATCCTTTCGAGTCTGTATTGAGATAGTAAAATTCTTATAAGTTTAACCTATCACCGGGCGGCTGACCAACGCCTTCATGGAAAGAGCATCATGAACGAAATTATATGGTCACATACATGGTATTGAATTAAGCCACCTTATTCACAGCAGTGGAAAGCTAAACAACAAAGGAGATGTATAATAACCCTCAGGGGTATATGCTGGCGGGCTCTATCCCAGTCAGAATATATATGTATGCCTCACTCGCCCAAGGGCTGCCTCGCATGACTTCACTGCAGGGAAAGTTGCTGGTGGCTGCAGTTCCTGCTGAAAAGGTTAGTTTGTAGAGTTAGGTACGGTCTCAATGCTTGCCTTACTGCTCCGTGAGGTGGGCCGCTGAATGGTGGTGATCGCTGTATGGCATGCATCACGGAAAGGACCCTCGCACAAGTGCTTCTTTCTGGTGTCTTTTTTTTCTTGTTTAGTCTCTGAGAGATGCTTTGCACCTTATTTTCCACCGACTTGAGACACTACATACTAATCGTTTGTTCCTAGGGCTGGACACGGCGACATCACTAAGGCTCATTGCTTGCATCTCACTTTAGCTATAGTGGGCGCGGTGGTAAATTTTAAACCTAGGAAAATTGTAATAATAGGTCCATGTAATATATCAGGGAAAGATGAAAACTCAAGTTCGGAAAGAAAATAGAGGGAAAAATAGATGAAATATAAGCAACAGTTGCAGCTAGGAAAACGAGAGAATCGCGATAAGAAAAGTACCGTATTATCTTTAACTAAAGCTAGGGTGTGTTAAATAGCTCTCTCCTGGGTCGCCACTTGCCGTAGTTGCGGGTGGACGATCTTAACTAATATGACGCTGTTGTCTGCGGCTCCTTTAGGGAGGGGGAGGGGGCGAGATCTCATGATAACAGGCACTTTCTGATGTTATCTTGCTCATACTTCGCTGTTCGTATCACCAGACAAGATTCAGGCGGCAGCAGGTAACTGCATCGCGGGTAAATTTATCGAATGGTAAATGTTCTCTTGCAGTTAACATACGATGAATTTTCCAGGCAATGTATATAATATTCAAGGATTTCACATTCAATGAATTTCACATTCAATGAATTTCACATTCAATGAATTTCACATTCAATGAATTTCACATTCAATGAATTTCACATTCAATGAATTTCACATTCAATGAATTTCACAGTCAATGAATTTCACAGTCAATGAATTTCGCATTCAATGAATTTCGCATTCAATGAATTTCGCATTCAATGAATTTCGCTTTCAATGAATTTCGCATTCAATGAATTTCGCATTCAATGAATTTCGCATTCAATGAATTTCGCATTCAATGAATTTCATATTCAATGAATTTCATATTCAACGAATTTCATTTTCAATGAATTTCATTTTCAATGAATTTCATTTTCAATGAATTTCATTTTCAATGAATTTCGTTTTCAATGAATTTCACATTCAATGAATTTCACATTCAATGAATTTCACATTCAATGAATTTCACATTCAATGAATTTCACATTCAATGAATTTCACATTCAATGAATTTCTCATTCAATGAATTTCTCATTCAATGAATTTCATATTCAATGAATTTCATATTCAATGAATTTCATATGCAATGAATTTAATATTCGGTGAAATTACAATGAACCGACTCAGCCATATCCAGTCCTGCTGATTTTTGCTGCGAATTTATGCTGAGAACGCCATTATTATATATTATTTTAAACATAACAAAAATTGCGGAAAAGTAGGGCGTCATCCAATCCTATTGACACTGACAGTAAGACGGTAGTAACGAGGGATTTATTGTTGTCGAATGATCGACAGAATTTTTTCTTTTTGAGGAAACTTTTTGCCCGCCTGTTAATTTTATGCGACTCATGGTCCAAATTTCTGGTGTCAACCGTTAAAATTATTCAAACGCGCGGTACTTTTTATCGAAAGAATTTTAAACGCATTTGAAAATGAAAATGATTCGTCTCATGTAAGTCACACAGATGTTTTTCTTATCATGTGTATAAGATTTCTCTCCCACAACCTGCTTGTACAACAAAATTAATAATGTGATATATCAATGCCTGCGTTGAAGAGAAAAATTACCAAGAAGGTCAACCGAACAGAATGAATACGTGGAAATCCAAAATCTCTTTTCCAGATTATCAGAAATTAGTACATTACAAAAATTTAGTCCAGCAATAGCAAACTCCTGCATCTAGACTAAGCAGATTTGTAGATGTACTGGTATCAAGCTATGATACTGAAAGAAATTAATTCTTCTAAGTGAATCGAAGCAGGAACTGGAAAAAAAATTTGTTTGCATGTTCACGTTAATAATAGTCAATTAATCTATCTAAACTCTGTGTCGCATAACTAAAACATGGTATTTCAGGATATCCACCTAAAAACAACACTATTTAAGCTAAAGAAGATACACATGAGACACCGCAGTATTCAGTGATTAATTCCATTTTTGCACCTTCATTATGCAATGAGTGTTTGTCGTAATCGTCAGATACATTATCCATATTTTGTAAAACTTTGCTTATATCCGCAGTGTCAGGATGTTACAGTGTCAGACTCGTAGATGCTAGCAGTGGGAATCACACCTCTCTGCCAGACTGGTGGATTATTGCGGTTCTTGGCTAACAAACTTGTGTTCCGCGTTCAGTCATTATTGCGGGGATACTGACCTTAACCGGATATAGAGATGGTCGAGAGGACACAGTTGTCGGATGAGCCTTTCGTCAATGACGCCATAGCTCTGACAATATGCAATTGACTGCAGCCGTACACTTCTCTGGGACGGTGGGCATTTATCTACAGCACGAACCAGTGCATATGGATTTTCCATTAGGAGTGCGCTTTCAAGTTGACTTTACCTTTATTACTTCAAAAACGTAACGTAAATAGTTTTGGCAAGTTTGGGTATTTTTGTGCCTAGTGGAGTGCTGATTCTGTTGTTAAGTTTTATTCTATTATGTATAAGTTACTACTAAGGTACGTTAATCTGATAAGTTTTATTTTTTTTTGTATCACTTAAGCACCTTATCGAAATTTGATTTGGCAAGGGTTACTCGTGCAATTTTTATAAAATCTCGTAGGTTTTCACCTCTTGTGTATTAAATACAGGTTCGTAAGGATACAGTGGAAACGTTTTGTTAGGTGTGTATAAAAACTATGGGCTTCGAGAGAGTCTAGTAATCTTTCTTTTATTTTGCATTAACGATTAGGTGCTGAATGTTATGAAATATTATGTGTAATTATAGCATTTGCAACTGAAGGAATATACAGCGAGAGAAAGGCAGCATAAGTCATAAGTTTTCGAGTAAAAAGTTATTATGGGCGGAAACTATATAGCGATTTTTAGCAATTTCCCCTACAAATACCGCCATGTTCCCTAATAATACTAATAATAATTGTAAAAAATCAGCGAAATATCCGTTGTTTAAATAAATGATGTTCTAAGTGTGATTTTCTATGGACAAATAATAACTATTCTTAGCTAGAAGTTCAAGAATTGTATCGATGTGTTTCAGTAGTAGCGATAGAGACTCTCCCATTGCAAAGACCATTTCATTCGTGAATAATAAAACCGTGTGCTCCTTAACCCAACTACCTGGCATATATGGTAAGTAGTCTATTTGGCTCAGAAATGAACTTTTTTTTTATCTAGAACGCCCAATCTTTAACATATTATGCCCAGTCTTGTGTACATTATGAACAGGGACGGCCGATGGCGAGAAGAAAGTTAGGTGCTGCACTGTCCCAAACCACGCTCTTGGAATCATAGTGTCCTTACTAAGTGGCATAGTTAACGTTACTCGGCATTAGTTTTATTATTGCCCTCGCCATCATTGAAAAGAAAATGAAAAGGCGCGATGGCTTAGGTGCCATACAGCATTTAAAAAATACTTCTGTTAGTTGCTGGAAAACACGTATTTCAATGTAATACTGCAATCATGAGTAATGTTGACTATAGTCCTTGGTGCAGAAAGATTTAAAGGACCTCATATACCAGGATATCAATAATTTTTTCTTAAGCAAGACGAGAGCTATACTGGCATTCAACCCTATCTTTGATGGTAGTGCTAGCTCGCCACGATGAATTTTACCCCGTACGAATACAAGAAGACGAAGAATTCTTGCAGCTATATAACACAGCCTAGATAAAAAAATGGATAAGCTTAAGAATTTAATCCTTTCCTCACGAATTAATCTGCCTTTTTTCGTAGGAAAAGCACCATTTGAGACGCAACTAAAAAAGAAAGAATTAGAGGAAAAGTTTCACGACGTTGTTTGCTATCAAAAGTATCGTGTGAAAATTGGAGCGCCGAAGCCGCCCCTGATCAAATTTACTTAAAAGAAAGACTGTAAACAAGCCACATGGATTACTTTCGGTGTTTGCTAAGTAGCTGTAAGGCTCTCAGTGCTGGAGAAGTAAGGTGTGCTAAAAAATAGTTGAG
The DNA here is from genome assembly GCA_001587735.2 of Parhyale hawaiensis. Taxonomy (NCBI): domain Eukaryota; kingdom Metazoa; phylum Arthropoda; class Malacostraca; order Amphipoda; family Hyalidae; genus Parhyale; species Parhyale hawaiensis. The sequence goes on along the minus strand of LQNS02277603.1, from coordinate 1,072,086 downwards.
ATTTCCAAAGACTCAGTCAAAAGTAAAGAGTAAAAAAAATGGAGGTGCCCTAGATTCGTACACTGAGGTTGAGGTTATTTGATCTGTTTTTAACAGGTTGCTTCGAGGTTGCTTCGATTTGTCATTTCAGAACGAATTTCAAGCAATTATGTCAAACCGATTACGCTCGGCAGGATTGATATTTCTACCGCCTCAAGCGTAACTAGTTGGCGCACGGCATGAAATTCGATCCAGAATAAAAATTCCGACGCTCACTATTAAGGTTTCGTTTAAGTTTACGTTAAACAGAGTAACTCGAACGCAGTGTGAGAATCGATGACGCCTTTATATTCTTCTATAAGGGTACACAAACATCGTTTCTGTTGAGATATCAACCAAAGGTGAACTCAAGCGTTTCCCTCAGGATGTTTTAAAGTGTATTATATATTTACACACAAAAACTCAAAAAATAGCTGCTACAGATTATTTTTTCTGAACCAAGAAGGCGAAGTTCTTCATGTACAAATAATAATAATACAACTGCATTGTCCACAATTAAATATTTGTGTATTGAAAGAAAAATGGTTGAGCATAAAAAAGGTATTAACTGTAGGTACTGCAGAATCATCTAGGTTTTGAGAACCTCAATGCCAGTTTTCTATACAATAACCTTAGTTTCTAGGACATGTTCTTTGAGGTTTCACAGCTGCATGATTTAGCTTAACTAATTTGGCTGCGTCAGTTAGAAAGCTCTCATCTCCATCGATGTACTTTCATCAATTTTATTATAATCAGCAAATGACTGCAAGCATATCGAGCTATAATCCCAAAGTACAACCTCTTGCTTCTCCAGCACCGTGTCTGTTTTATAGTCTCCCTTCTCTTGTTAATAATTGTACTTATGTAAGGTTTCATTAAAATAAACATATATATATATAAAATAAGTTATTAAATGGAAAAGTAATGCATTCTCTGAAATAATATACATTGCAAGCCCGTGGCATTGTTTCATACTCTAGGAGTTTCCGTGACTATTATCAGAGAAGCTTTTTATGGCCTGCTAATAATGATAGTTAATAATAACGATCGAAAGGGGAAGTACATAGCCGGTTTACGCTGATGCAAAGTCAAGGTAGTTAGCCGTCTCTGCTTTTGCACACCAATTGCAGGTCTAATATAACACTTGCGGTAAAGCCATGGATTCTACCGAATTAATTAACCAAGTAACGTCCAGCCTGTTGCAGCAAGGAAGGTTACAACACTTGTGTTCAAAAGAGAAATTAAAGGTTTACGTGGTCATCATTGAGTCAAAAATATTTAGATGGAGTTAGCGCACTTTCGCTATTAGCCCTTTACGTATAAAGTTCTTAAGCGACTGAAGGCCGAAAATACACGTTAGGAATTTGTACGTTTCTCAGTGTGTAAGTCGAGTTGAATGCCACTCAACAGCGTGGGTAAACGTAAAAAAATCATGAATTTTGCTCAAAGAAATGCCATTTCAAGGCTCGAGACTCTTAGTTGCTCGCAGATCTTTGAAAAGCGTGAGCGCCTTTTGAAGAGTTGAATCTCTTTGAAAAATAAGATCTCACAAGAGTTTGAAACTGTCGAGAGTTGCAGCTCTCTGAAACGTCAGATCGCTCAAGTCGAAGAGCTGAAGCTCTCTCAAGGATTTACAGCTCAAGAGTTGGGGCTTGTCGAAGAGCTGAATCGATTTAAGGTGCGTAAGCTTTTATCAGTCAGCTCATTCTAAGAGTTCATGGCAGAAACAGAACTTTCTGATGAGCTGAAACTCAGCAAGATGTTGAAATTCTCGGGAAGTTTGATCTCTTGGAAGTGCCAGAACTGTCTGACAAATTAAGTGTTTCTATAAGAACTGCAATTCAGTAAAAAGCTTGAGGTCTTTGAAAAAACCGGCACTATTTGAAGAAGAGTCGCAAGCATTGAAAAAAAAAAACTTATAGCAACGAAAGTGTTAGAACTTTGAAGTAAATTTGAACAGGAGGAAAGTTTGACTTTTCGGAATTGAAAGCACTATGAGTTTGAATGAAAAAAGCTGGCACTCCAGTTATGTGAAATTCAGTGCCAGTTGAAAGGACTATCTTTATTTGGACAAAGTATATATATTAAACCGAGGAGCTAATAAAAAGCGGGACCCTATCATCCCAATCATACAAACCTAGAAGTTGGTTGTAATAAGTTAATGTCAATACTAACTATGTGTTTCCACAAGCTGATTTGTCAAAATTCGAAAGCTCAAAGAAAATCTAAAATCACTCAAGGCAACTCTTTTTGCTCAAAAGAGTTGTTTCGTCAACCTGAAAGTCCAAGAAACTGCTAAAGAGTTGTCTCGTCAACCTGAAAGTCCAAGAAACTGCTAAAGAGTTGTCTCGTCAACCTGAAAGTCCAAGAAACTGCTAAAGAGTTGTCTCGTCAACCTGAAAGTCCAAGTAACTGCTAAAGAGTTGTCTCGTCAACCTGAAAGTCCAAGAAACTGCTACTGCTAAAAAGTTCGTTTGCTGTACTGCGTCTCTCAAAACAATTCACATAGTAGGATTTTGAATGAGAATTAAGATGCTCTGTTTCTTAATCAGTCAAGTAAGAGCGTCGCCAGTGTTTGCATTTCTCACTTTTTTAATGCCATAACAATGGGGAATTTTTTTTTAGGCACGAAAATTTAAAGAGCTTGAATCATGAAATTTAAGTTAGCGAGAAGAGTAACTTTGAAAATTACAAACTCTTGGAATCCTAGCCAATTTCGTAACAGAGGTGAGGTCATTAGAGCATGGTGAACAAGTTTGCTTTGATGAAGTACTACCTACCTGCAGTGGGGAACCAAGAATCGAAAATTATGGAAGCTTGATGCCCATCACCTGTCAGCTCGAAACAATAGGTCTGACTGGACAAGAAGGCAGAGTCTGCTGATGTTAAAGTTTCATGGGTATTTCTGCTTTATTTTCCCACAGAAGCACCCAAATGAAGCTCAGTTTCTGGTAGGAATAGTCTCACCCCAAGCGTCAAGAACACCTGGCACTCGGTAATACAGAATATCAAATCTTGCTCGAAGGAATTTAACCATTACAACGAAAACAATGAAGCGACATGTACATATTTTTCCCCCCAAAATAACAGCTCGAATGAATTATTCGCCACGGTGGCTCCGCAAAAACAATATCTCGTGCTTATACCATTATTCCGGGAAACCTTTTCCAGTTCCTTGTTGGCATTTAAGATTTTCTCTGTCTTTCGTCGCCAAACTTAGCGAGATGATTATATATATAAATATGAATATATATTATGTGTGTGTATGTCATTTTTGTACGGGTGTTTCGTAAATAAACATGTCAGTGGTTCGTTGTTATTTCTATCCCAAATATAATTATGCGAAGTGCAAATACATATGTTATCCATAATAGCAGCAGCCCCATGCAGTCGGGGGACGCCGATGAACCTAGGTTCTTCGGAAAATGATTATCAATCATTAATTGAACCAGCAGAAAGTGACTATTCGTTTTGGTCCTGTGCAAAGAGCAAAAGTGACTGCTACGATTACATCACATTGAATGTGGGATTCTAATATTACATTATCAGCTGCTACGGGATCCAATGAGTACTGCGATTATCGTGTAAGAGGAGAAATAGTTCAGAAAGTGGTAATTTCTCTACGTCAATTCGGACGTCGAGTGGACTGAAAACGCATGGTTTTGTTACAAAGTTTTGTTGAGGAAAAATTGAAAAATACTACACACAAATGGAGTACTTCAGAAAGATAATGCGAGAGATATCGTAAAAGTTACGTCAAGACTAAATCAAAGACTACATGAACAAAAACTGCATGATATTTGGCTGCCCACTCAAACTTGCAAGTGAGGCTGATGGCAAGTTGGTTAAACTTTAATACAATATTTTCCAACCAACAAAGCGACCTCAAACAAAAAGTAAACTGTTCTCGGCAATGCAAGAAACACCACCAGAATTACCTAAAATGAATTTTGCAATTTACCATTGGGCAGTTTTCATGCTTCTTTCCAATAGTTTGTTTGGTCTCCAAGAACAGTTGATTTTTTTTTCAGGTCCCTGTGTTGACGGGAAAAGATTTTATTGAGGTTTTATCAATATGCCATCAGCCTCACTTGCGATGAGTGGTCAGTTAAGTATCTTGCGGAGTATGGCTAAGTGCATACAATTAGAAATGCAAACTTCCGTAAAGTACATAAATATGATGCGTATCTACAAAAACCAAATACATTATTGTATTTCTATCTCAACCAAAGCACGGAATGTCCCCCATGAGGATATTGTTTAATTTAAGACTCATTACAATCACTCACTTCTGTTTGACGAATGTATTTGGTGAAGCGCTCTAGCTGCTCCAGATGGCAATGTTGTAGGACTCCTCAAAGAGAGACTGCCAACATGGGGAAAATCCTGAAAGAGAAACCACCAAAATAAGGAAATTTTGTGAAAAGTAGACTGTATAGAGTGCCAACTGTCGTGCATCGTGGCAATAGGCGACGCAATATTGAGTGACCAGTAGTATGGTGTAGCAAGACTTAATTACATAGTAGCATATTTAACAGTACAATTTTGCCATTTCCTATAGTGTTTGCCAAATGAACTGTTCTACGAATGTAATTGTAACAAGCATGCTGTCGAATATGTTCATCTCGGATCTGACACTTCGCCCAAATCTGAGACAGTATACCTGTCGACATTTTTGGGAGTTCCACAGTATTTTGCACCAATGCTGAACAAGCTAAGGCAATTAAATTGTATTGCTCAAGAACTTACATAAACACTCAAAAAATTCTGGCTTTTGCAAACGTGCCCTAAGATTTAGAACATGCTGTCGCCGTGCTGTATGAGCACTCTTAGGCGTGCATTGAACCGTGCTGACCCGGCACGCGTTCGACTTTCTGATATATTTCCCGCTTGCTCGCCAAAGCGTGAAGCGTTCCACGCCCCTACGCATGTAAACATCGGAGAAAATGTGTAGTTGTGTTGAAGTCAGTGAGGTCTAGTGATATTTCGGGTAAAATTACAACTTATACATTGTCTGCTTACACACTTCAGACACCCCACATAAGTAGGTATGGATGCCATGGGCAACAAACTGCATGTTTTTTTCAAACTGCTGGGCACCGACGCCCATCCAGAGATGCGTGAGCTCCCACTGCTCATAGCACGCGTCCGATTTGAGGGTCTAGAGCACGCTTTGGGACAAGCTTTCGGCACGCATTTACTGGCGCTTCCAGCACGCCTGGCTTCTCTCAGTAAACAAATCACGTTCGTGTGACATTCGTTGATACTACTTCAATAGTAACTAGAGCACTCTGAGAGCGCATACCTTCGCCAAGTGAGCCAACGGTAGCAAAAATTCAAATTGGCTCTGAAACCATAATTTTCTTTGCATGAACTCCAAAATCTGATCATTTGTGCCTTTTTTTAATTAAAAACTGCTTGTTCATTTTTTTTGAAGATCCGTTCATAACTTTTTGAGTTATACTATTAACAAACGTTATGACAAACATGAGTCATACATACAAACGAACTAACCGATCTGCACCAAAATTTGATCATTTATGTCTTTTACCGTTACTAACAACTCTTATAAATTTCATAAAGATCCATTCATTATTTTTTGAGTTATTGTGCTAACAAGCATAAAATTAAAAACAGTGACAAACGAACGAACGAACAACCGGACCATTACCAAAATTTGGTCATCTACTCTTTGTTATATACCTAATAATTCATGTTAATTTCATCAAAATCCATCTATAACTTTTTGAGTTATGGCATCAAGAAAAATGACGCAGACAAACAAACAAACAAACGGATGGACATATCTTCACCAAAAGTTAATCATCTATTCCTCCTAAGATACCTAACAATCCCTGTAAATTTCATCCAAATCGGTTCATAACTTTTTGAGTTATCTTGGTGACAGACAAACAGTCAAACAGACAGACGGACAAACACGACGAAAACATAACCTCCTTGGCGGAGGTAAAAATTATTCACTGAACTCGGGGTCCCATACATTGCTTGGAAGTATGTAGGCTCTGAAGCTTGGTGTCTCATACAAAACTAGAGAAAAACTCTGAGAGCGCATATACATACTCTCACAAGGCAAGGCACTGTTAAAGAAAAAGTCAAATTCGTCCTAAAACCAAAATGTTTATCATCACCAAAATTTGGCCGTTTGTGCCTTTTGACAGTAATAACAGTTTCTGTGATTTCCTTGAACATCTGTCCGTAACTTTTTAAGTTATGTTCTGACAAACACTCGGACAAACATATAGTCAGCTAGAACGCCTCATGGTGCAAGATCATCACCCGCGGCGGGAGAGGGTCAAATTTCAACGTAATTTTTTATGCCCCGCTTACTCTAGAGTTTTGGCACTTTTCGTTCTAGATCAACCCACCTGACTCCCTGCAAACAATCATGAACGTTGCTCAACTCCTTGACCCTCTCTTTGGATGGACAGAGAAACAACTATACAAACACATAAACTTAACTCTTCAACGAAAACATTATCACCTCTTTCATTTCGTTCGTGGGTAATAAACAGGCAAACAGTCAGCTCTCTATGTAGCATTCCCAAAAATTCCGGCAAATTTCATGAAAATTCTTTCGAATTTTTTTGAGTCATTACTATTACTATTTCACGCTCGGGCCCCTGCGAACAGGTAATACAATCCACATAAAGCGCTTTGCTACACCGGGATGCCCGAAACTGTGCTAATGGAAATCCAACAAAAAGCTATTAACGGCTGACGAAAGCCGATACCCGCAATAAATTCCAAATCTTAACAGACGAGGGCACGAATCACCGACTGAACTGACTAGTTCGGCCTCTAACATTCTCCAACGTAAAACACTGCGCGCCTACCCCAGCACGTGTAATTCTATTAAAAACCCTGAGGACAGGGACAGATTACAACCAATGCCTCTCATTGTTGTACACTTTATAAAACCTACAAAGTTCGGCCACCCCTCTCCTCTGGATAGATTCACCAGATCATTATCAGCGCACAGCCTGCTGACTGAACTAACTAGTCTGTCCAACAGACGCAAGTGAGTGTCAGTAGTTGATGCCCAGACCGGTGAGCAATTCTCCAACACAGGCAGCAAAAACGCATAAAAACATCTGCGGACATCCTGACTGTCACCAAACACAGAATTCATCTTACGCAGGAGCCCAATCTTAGTGGAAGCACGTGACACCAGTCGCCTAATATGCGGCTCAAAAGTAAGCTTCTCACAAAAAAAAACACCAAGATCTCCAAGGAGCTAGATTCCTGAAGCAAAGTGTCATTTATCACCAATTGTGGATGCTGCGGTAAAAGTATTCAAGACCGACTGACAATCATAGACTTGGTCTTACTGGCATTCAGCTTCATACTCCAGGCCGAGCACCATGCACTAATGCGCGACAGATCCCTATTCAGAGTCTGGGCGACAGCATCACGCATGCAGGGAGCTGGTATCACTGCTATCAAAGTGGCATCGTTGTCATAGTTTATCATCGTGTTCTCCAACGAAGAGAGCATATCATTAGTATACAAAACGAACAACAGCGGGCCAAGCACGCTACCTTGAGGGACGCCAGACTTCACCCAGACTTCATCGCGACTGAGGCACTCAAAACACCGTCAACAAACACACTCTGCGTTCGCTCAGAAACAAAATCGCGAATGATTGACAGAACCCTACAACCCAGGCGAATTAATAGTCTTCCATCACTCATGTTGTCTGAAACCGTCCGAAAGCATTGCATATAAGTACTGCAATATCTATACCATCAGAAAACGACACATACAAAACAAAAACATTGAAACTAACTGCAGAGCTTAACAATGACTACAAGCTTGAGAAGAATAAAAGATACAATACAGCAATGTATATATTCACTGAGAGTAGTGCTAAACTCAAAGGAATAAAATAGATCAAAGAAGTGACGGGAAAATGCACTGCGAAAGCGTTATGGAACGTAAATGGGGAAAATCGCTAGAAAGGAGGCAGTAAGCTCTTCACTCACTGAAAAGAACGAGAGACACGGCGATAAAGATGCAAAGGGAGTTTGAGGTAAAGGTTTAAGGCGAGTAAGTAGTCTGAGGGTACTGTCAACAGCCTCAAACTTTTAGTAAAAGCTGCCTATCCTTGTCTGTCATTTTCACTCCAGATACATTTTCCAGTCTCTTTCTGCTCTTCGGTCATCATATAAAACATCAAACAGTCTGACACTAGCCTATTGTCACTAAATTTACACACTTTCATATTACATTGTGCATTCTTGCAATCATTCGACTTTGTACTCGTTTATTAAATTCTGAGTATAGCTTCAATCTTTCAGTTCATATGCGTCGTCTTCTGATGATAAATCAAGCAGTATATCCAATACTCTTGGACGATTTCCACAACATGAGTGATGCCTGTTTTTTATTTTTTATTTTTGGGTAGAACCTGCCCGGGTTGGCCTCAAGAGATTCAACATATTCTATATTATGTTCTTCCTGGTTGGTAAATCCATATTATCTGTGTACGTAAAGTCTACAAGAAGTTTTTGCGCTGATGAATATGTTCGTTTCTTGACAGACTCCATCTTCAATGGTCATTCTGGAAGCAAAAGATATGAAGCCGCGTGAAATCATGACACTAGTCATAAGAAAGGGAAATATACGTTTGAAATGTGCCACAAAACAGGCATGTGAAATGCTGTCCGTACAAGTGCAAAATGTCGATAAGCTCAAGTCAAACCTCACCAATAGTTACAAATTTGAACTCTTACACCCCCAAAAACATATGTCTAGACATATTACAAGACTATACATGTCATGGACCAGGTTCGCAAAATAAACCTTTTTTGACCGCCATCTTGGAATTCCGTACTCGCAGTTGTTATTTTACTGTCAGTTAGTTCAGCCTTAGCATGATGCACAAACCTCAAAAACGATGCAAAAAATGAAATAGAAACGATTTCTTAGCTCTCTAATCAAAATTAAGCCAATTTTTGGGGTACCGATTACTTCAGAAGGGGTGTACAGGGGGGTTAGGGGTGTCATATTTCGAAAACTCTTTTTATTCCTTAAATGTGCCATGATGGTACATTTTTAAGCTGGGGGTTTTTCAAAAGTGGAATTAAGAAACCCCTCTCCTCTAGCTTTTAAAGCGTTTATCGGGGTAATGTGCTCGACCTGTTGCTATTTGTTCTGTACAAAAGCTACCTACTTTCTTTGCTGTAAAACACGATGATCAACTATGCTGACGATTTCACTTCGATAGCAATGATACGACATTAGTGCATGGTGGTCAGCCTGGAACATGAAGCTGAATACGGCAAAACTAAGTCATTGAAATGTCATGCCAGTTTGACGATTCGACAAAACTCTCCCGTCGAAATCAGCGAAAATATCGCTCATCTGCGCACGCCTTCATGTAACGATCCCTGCCCCCTTCCCTCGACCCACCAATTTCTGGGAAGGTCCGTACCTCCGCGGCAGCTGTGCAGAAATCGAATGCTGAGTAAGCATGTCAAGCGCCGCAAGAGCTAGTTTGCTGGGATGGCATTCAGCCTTGGAATGCTCATAGCCATAAGCTCAGTACTCTAGACTCCGGCTACCTTGGGTTTAGAGTACCGACATATTTTGGAAGCTAGCCTAATTCGAAGCAGTCGGTGGAAAATTTGGGATTAGTTAATGAATGGTGGTTTCAACACGAGACAAACCTTGATTGGATGGTTGGTTTAGGCTAGCTTTTCATGTTAATTAAACAGGCTGCTGTTCGAGCTTGGCGACATTCACGGAAGTTTCAAGGAACACGAAGCTCCGAAATGATTTATAAATAGGAGTATTATTGTGTTGCAATGACCAAGTCAATCGCCGGAGTTAAACCCAATCGAAAATTTATGGCGACAACTGAAGATTAAAAAGATTGAAGCAAGACTGCCTTCAAACCTGGAAGAACTGAGATTTTCATCAAGGAAGAATGGGATAAAATCTCTCTGCAATTTTACCAGAAACTAATACAACCATATAGAAATAGTTTAAAAGCAGCAATTGCTGCTAAAGGAGGAACAGCAATACACTAAGAATTTCCTTTTCAACTGTTCAAAGAACTTAAACTTCGTCACCTCCCCTTGAAACGCTATGTAAATACTAAGCATATGAAGAATGCAATGTTTTTGTACATTAACTATGTTTTTGTACTAAAACTATCTTACCATAAGATTGATCGGTATGTGTTTTACCAAAATGCTCAGAAATTAAGAATTTTTCTTTCCAAATATTATCCAAATGTTGTAGCCTACCTACTTTCTTCACACATCTGTAGTTCACGGCATTTTCTGAAGAGTCGCGGATGGTGATAGGACGGAAACGCTTAAATACTCCCTGCCCTAACACACGTCTCCGTAGCTCACATCTGTGAAATGGATTTCTTGATTGTGGTGAGGCTAGTTTGTGCTGTCACGCAGCTCTTGTCTGCTTTCCCTTCTGATCTGTGAAGCGAACCCTCGCTGGTGATTGACGACTTCCTCCAACACGCGCAGTCTTCGTCTGGCGCGTTCGGTAGGCAGCTTGTGCTTGAGAAATTTCTGCCCATCGCCAGCACGGATGGCGCCACTCCTTTGATGTCCCATTATGACTACTAGCGCCTCTACTTAATTGTGAAGGAAGTAACTAGGTAACTGTTACCATCGGATCAATCGTGTTACGACACTACATTTTGTAAAGTTTTCTGCAACAAGTAACAAAATTATATACAAATACAGTAGTAGTACTATTTGAAATATAACTATGTGCGTGGTTCCCGTGGGCTTAACAGGGTTAACTAAAGAGAGCGCACAAGTCCACAATCTTAAAAAAAATTCAAATTTGTCCTGACACAAGGATTTCTCTTTAATCATCACCAAAGTTTAGTCATTGGTGCCTTTTAGCATTTTAAAAATTACCGTAACTTTCATGAAAATCAATTTTTAACTTTTAGGCTACGTTACTGACAAACATTAAAACAAACAAAGACAATTCAGACGAACGAACAAAAAAAAAATAATAAAAAGGGAACATTAATTTGCTCTTTGTAACATACTTAACAATCCCTATAAATTTCGTGAAGATCCGTCCATAGTTTTGGAGTTGTCTTGGTGACACACAGACAAACACCAACAAAAAGATAAACTTCCTGGCAAAGGTAATTAACTAATGTCGTGTAAAAGCTGATATTCCTCATGAACTTTTTCGCCTCGAAAATACGCCGTGTATTGAGCTCCGATTTACGTAGATAAGATAACACTATGACTAACAACGTATCTTATAAGTAACATTATTATCTTCATTGGCCTCCTTACCGACAACTTATTCCGTGACCCATAGAGATGGAACGAAAGTATATACAGTACAGTATGGCAGGAGAAACGTGGAACATATGCACGATCACGTTCTCTAGCAAGATGAACGCGCACGGGCACAGCAAGTTGGGGAAGAAGAGGAAAAACAAAGCATCATCAGTAGGGCTAGGAAAATGGAAGAAAGCAAACTAGGCACGAAAGACAGACGATCTGAAGGCCTATCTAAGGCAACCTATCCCTGGGGCGCTACTCTGCTAAACTTAGAACGAGCAAAGCTCACTAACCTTACCCTATGGTCTAACCTATCCTCCCCGAGGGGCGATAAACGACGTTTCAAATAGTTATATTCTTACTAGAACCTTAAATTTTAGTTGATCCTTCTACGGTTAACCCTTGTAGTTTCATAAGCGACACGAAACTATCTCCCCCAACTTCTATCGAACTGCATAAACCTTCAGGATCTTTTTATTACGTAGCCCCAAACAACATCTAACTTACATCCAAGCTCGCGAGTATGTACTGCATGTCCAAACAAACGAAAGGCAGACTAAAACAATAAGGGAAATGAAAAACGAAGCTGAAACACAACTAAATTAGAAACATATATTCGACGGGGGTACGAACTCAAACAGCCTTGCTGGATAAGTGGACCAAATTTATAACTAGAGCAGTCTGAGAGTGCATACCTCCGCCAAGCAAGGCAGCGGTAACGAAAAATTCAAATCGGCTCTGAAACCATGATTTTCTTTGTATCAACACCAAAATTTGATCAATTGTGCCCTTTAATGATGTTAACAGGAGATTTGTTCATAACTTTTTGAGTTCTGCTGCTAACAAACATTTGAACAAACCTTAGTCAAACACACAAATAAACCTACTGATCATCACCAAAATTTAATCAATTATGTGTTTTAACATTGCTAGCAATTCCTGAATATTTCATAAAGATCCATCCATAATTTTTTGAGTTATTGCGCTAACAAACATAAAATCAAACAGCGACAAACAAACGAACGAACAAACAGATCATCACAAAAATTTGATCATGTACTCTCTGTAATAAACCCAACAACTCATGTGAATTTCATGAAAATCCGTCCATTACTTCTTAAGTTAGGGCACTAACAAAAAATAGGCAGACAAACAAAGGGATGGACAGATCGTCACCAAAAGTTAATCGTCTATTCCCTCTAACATACCTAACAATCCCTGTAGATTTCGTCAAAATCAATTCTTAACTTTTTGAGTTATCTTGATGACAGACAGAATAACAGACAGAGAGACAGATAGACAAAGCCGACGAAAACATAACCTCCTTGGTGAATGCAATTACGAATAGTACTAGTTTTTTTGAGTAGTTCCCACTACAAAGTCGATCCCACAGAGCGAGAATGAATGGAAATAAGTATGTTGATAGAAACATGGAACCTATGCACGTGGGTGTTCACACATAGGATCAACTTGCTTAGCAACAAGTCGGGAATGAAGAGGATAAACAAAGTATAGTATCATCTGTACAGTGTCGGAGGAGAAGGAAGCAAAGTGGGCAAGAATTAAAAACGTCCCGAAGGACTAGCTAGGGCTAAGGTAACCAATAGGGTCCTCCTGGGGTCGATGCTCGCCATAACATAGCCATTACCTATAACCCTATGTCGTATGGAATATCCTAGCTGTACCACTTGACGGGTCATCGCGCATAGGTTTAATTAACCCTTTGCCTCCTGAAATTCAGGTAACATTTTTTCACTTTTTTTGTTAAATTTATGGAAAATAGGTTAGTTAAACACATATATGAGAAAATATTTAGTTTTACTTGCAAAAAACAGTATTTTTTTCATCGGCTACTACAGATGCCGTCAGTGTTTTGGGTAATTTACATGATGCATAGCTTTTATATAGGGAAAAATAGAGAGTGGCATCTGATGATGGCGTCAGGAGGCAAAGGGTTAACGTCATTCGATATCTAAAATATTTTTGGGAAGAAAACTGCAATCATTTTTCTAATATGACTAGTGGAGAAACGCCGCAACGCAGGGTTGATAACCCAGGAAATGAGCTCTCGAATTTGAACCACGCGGAGGCGCGGTGCCACTGACCGAAAAATGGCAACATTGTGTAGAAGCCTTTCACTGTAAACTGCTATCCTGTATCAGCAAAAAACAATGCTGGGCGACAACTCATCTAATCTAATCTAATCTAATACGAAGAATGACCATCGTGTGTTTATAAATATATATATAGTCTTGAGGTGGCATTATTTCAAATATTGAAGAAAACGAATAGAAGCACAATTAGAAATTTTGTTACCCACGACGCGTTTCGCCGTATGTTCGGTGTCACGCTCTTAACGAAATAAATAGGCGGAAATTAGCCCAGTTTGGAGGCTCTGGTCGTCCTCTCAAGCTCCATTGAATTTGATGGGCAGAAAATAGGCCGGGTTGCAGAAGATGTCAAACGTATCTTAAGCAGGGACAGGTGAAATTCCAACAACGAAGACATCGCAGGCTTAGTCTGATTTGTTCGAGTATTAGCTTCTCCATACATCGAATCTACGGCAAAGTATAGGGCGATCTTATGTCAGAATGCACTTCTTGCATTGCCGAAGTTGAAATCGTAGCACTGAAGATATCTGAAGCTTCCGTTGGCACTCTCATGCTTCTTGGTTCGTAGTTTCTTTCCACAGATGATTTCGTTGCATAGCTATTCTTCCCACTTTGATGCAATTGTCAACGAAACCGACGAAACATAAGTTTTCACGGGCAGTAAACAATTATTTCTTCTAGCTTACTGTTTTCC
>LQNS02277603.1:1015006-1040415 GCA_001587735.2 Parhyale hawaiensis | reverse complement strand
TAACATGACCCTAACATTTAGGAAGATTGCTGTCGGTGGCACCCAACCTGTGTCGCATTGGAGGCCAGTGTAGCACAGGTGACACCGAAGGCCTGATTGCAACACGCCCCAAGTTTGGCGTAGTTCGAATGTGTTGAAGCGACTTCCTGACTTCAGCTTAATATAAGCTTAATATACACGAGTAAACTCCTCTGTAAACTCATATAGCAATATGCTACGTGGGCCATAAATTAGGTAGGGGTGTAATAGACTCCGTGTTCAAATATCACAGTGATCCGACAATTCGTTTAAAAATTATTAGCGAAAACCAGTGTAACACGGCTAGTGAAAAGCATAGTAAATTGCGCGCACTTTCATTTTAGCGTAACTCGCTTATGACGGGATTCGACCGAATTACGAGCTCTCCGAAATGCCCCAGTTATTCCCCAAAAATTATAGAAAACGCGTGTATGTCTGAGAGTAAATCAGAAATGGAGAATTTCGATACTAATTTATCAGAGCATAAGTCACTATTCGTTGAAATATCGTCGGAAAAATTGTACACATTTTTCATAATTACATATAGGGTAATATTAATGCGACGTAATGAGAGCGAATTATGGTTGTAATTTTAGAATAAGATGAGAACAACTTATTTAATCAAGTTTTATGAATTACTGCATACTATATTTGCACAAACGTAAGTACAAACGAAAAAAATTAGACGAAAACATTGGCAGTAAGGCTACCAGACAAAAGAGCTCATTATCGTAGTTAGTACAACTTTGTGACACCACAAAAAAATGATAAAAATGTTAACCGGCAAGTTAGTTTACTCTGCAAGTTACGGAAATCTCTTCAAAGTCCGAGTTAAATCGGACGAGTGGGTGAGCGAACGCGTTGATAAAATTAACTTGTGCACTCCTCCTTACTACAGAGACTTGAAGAGATAAGGGTTGCAAAGTACTATGTTACACAACGGATCAGATGCATATCGCACACGAGGTGCGGAATTGAATAAATAACTGCACAAATTTTAGCTTATGAAGGATTTGTTCAGAAGACCAGACGCAGCTTTATGGTTATTCACGAGCCTATCGAAAGACTTAGCATTATTGCCTATTGAAACCATGGACTCGCAAGTACTCTGTCTTAGAATCAGAAATTTCGAATTTTTCCCATATTTACCGCTTATTTTATATTTACTTCAATAGCTCCCGTTACAGAGCATGTGGTGCATTAATACTTAGCTATTTTGTAGTGCATAGAATTTTTTTACACAACCTCAGTACTAATTAATGCGTTTGACCTATGGCCCTTTCTATGCATTTTTGTGCACAGTTAGCTGAACGTTCATGCTCGTATATCCTTCAGTTGTATGTCGATTGCGGTGAGGCACACGCGATTACCCGGAAAGTGCGCCTTTGTAGCTAAAACTCATATTCATCTATGGCGTGTTTACAGAAGCCAGGCAAGACTGAATGATCTAGGATTATGCCAGCACTGTTACCGAACACGCGTTTTTTTTACGTAAAGAGCAAACAACCGAAATGGACGCCAATTTGTTGATAAAACACCGCATCTTGCATTCACTGGGGAAATTTTCACAAGCCAAATCTAGATTTTTCGCTGAAAGCTTAAATCTTAAAGTTTTTATTCTCATAGTTTTAGCGAAGTGAGGCTATAGATGGCCAGCGGTGATATGGATGTGAAAAGGTAAGGAGACTTCAATAACGGGAATGCACGTATAGATAAGGTACAAAGGTATAGTCTGCGGTCATTGTTCCTAACCTTTATCATAATTCACACTTAGAACTTTGTATGTTCTTGTACTCTCGCATTCGTATCGATGGATATTAGCTGTTTTTACATACTCGAAATTTTTATTAGTTCTCGCACATTTATAGAGATATTATATACTATTCAGTAATTCTATAGTTTTATCATATGTTCTCGTAACCCCAAAGTTTTCAGACGTTCTTAAATTGCACCCCTAAAAATATATATATGCATTTATTAGCATCTAAATTTTATGTATTTTTCCGTAACTAAAACTTTTTAAAAGGTCCCGCACCCCTTAATATTTATTTATATATGTTGTTGCAGCCTTTAATTACTTGCCTGAGCTCACGCCACATTTTTTCTGGTCTCCTATCCCTATTGTTTAAATTATCGCTCTCGTACTGTTTCTACATATTCTCACAACTCCTAATTTAGTTCGTCATCACTTGGGACGTGCATATTCAAGGTACCAAGCTCAGCATCAGATTACAAAAACTTGTAATAAGACAATCGCTGCAACCTTTAGTGTTGAGGTCGGTCGCCCTTGGCTTGACGACCCGCTTGCGGTCCGTCTCAGATGAATTAAAATATACGTCTCAGATGAATTAAAATATACGTCTCAGATGAATTAAAATATAATATGTAGTATACCAATGTCTCTTTTATTGAGAAGACACCATATTCGCTATCAAAAATTGTTTATTTAACTTCTCAGGTTTCTTAAAATTCAGTTGATTGCCATTAGTAAAAAGAGCTAAAAGTCATTTATGCTACACTGTAAAAAAGATTAAACTTTTGAAACTAAGAAGTTGAACGTAAATAAAAACTACACAAAACGAAATAATATATAACTAGGACTTTCTATACTTTTCTTTTATATCTATTGACATATTTAATGTTTTACTAATAACAATAATAGTTAATGACCTTTTCTACCCTTATTAAAAAAACAGTTCACAAGCGGAGGAGTAAATATACTGATTCGCGGAGGACCGCTATCCAAGGAAGATCTGTACTTTGCTTCTCTTTCCCAATCCTTTAGTAAATATTAAAACAAATGATGCACTGTCCCTAAAATAGGTAATCAGCTCTGAAGCATTTCTGTTTGTACCGTTGGGAGTCGTTGACTAGGAAAGATCCGTGACTACCTCTGTTTGCACTAGATAGTAGTTAATAAATCTTGCAATTTCCAAGCTTGGAATTTGCTGTCTAGGAATGATCCTAGTTTTACTGTTATTTGCACAAGCGATTTAATAAACAATTAATTTCCAAGCGTGCTATTTGTTGTCTAGGAAAGATACGCAGCTTCACTGCTGTTTCCACAGAAGATTTAATAAATGTTGTAATTTCCAAGCGAGGCATTTACTGTAACTAAGCGTGGCTAGAAGGGAAGGAGCTCTCCAGCAAGAGCAGGGGGCGGTGCAGCCAAGGGGGTCGGTGGTTATGCTCCCTGACAATCCAATACCAATAAATCGGGACTCCGGACAAATAGCCTTTCAAAACGAATCTTCCTGCAACTGAATCAAGCCTAGCAATATCTTGCCGCTCTGAATTCTATTCATGTGGCCGACGGTAAGAGAAGAAGGAATTTTCTTTGTATAAAAAATGCAACGAGCGCTTTACTTCCCAGTCTAAATTTGTAAACATTGCCGCTGGACGGAAGAAAAAAAAGTGAGGTTCTACAGACCCAGACCGGTTTTCAAAGTCTAAAGTATTTTCTGCGATAAATATTGTATGTATTTATAGAGAAGTGCGAAAGCTTTGTGACAAGGGAGAAATAGTGACAGTAGGGTTCCACAGACTCAACTGAATGTCTGATTATTTTTTTTTAATGCATGCAAGGTACAACAGATGATTGGGTCCATTTTCAATGAAACTGGAAGATCAAGAAAACGCAGAATTTGGTAGGCGTGTCTGTGAAGTGTTTTGTTAACGACACATAGTATTTATTTACTGTGATTAGCCTTCAACTCAATTTGACAGTCACACTCACCTGTCGAACTGAAGTGGCACTACCGTGTATGCTGTAGTGCGTGGTCGCCCACGGGCACTCCCTCAACATCCAGGGAGTATCCCAGCGGTTTAACTCTAGTGAGCTAGGTAGAAGTTCACTGATCTTTAGTACAAAAGGCGTCAGAGTTTCCTTTTTTTAAGTGTTCATTTGTAGCTTTCGAACCATGAGAGGGAGCTCATAGATGAATATTGTTGACACTGGATAGCAATATATCCTGATCCAAGGCATCAACTATTTATGTAAAATTTTCAGGTATTTAACAGAAATGTAATCAAGCCCCATCATTGTTAAACGAAGTAACCCACACGTCACTTGCAACTGCATTGCACAGTATGAAAGCAGGAGCAATTAGATTTTTATAGTACATAGCCGAAAGGACACAAGAAGAGTTGCACGAAGTCAACAAGTCACCCTAAAGTTTCGACGATTGGTTGCCGAATTTAGAGAGATGACCATCTTTTCATTTTTTAAAAGAAAAAAATTGGCAGTTCTAAATATGGTTCAGCAGTTTCGTGCTTCTCTCGGCCAGAATTCTCCATGGGAACGAGTGGTAGAGATGTTCCGTTGCCGAAAGTCACAACACGCAATGCAGTATTTTAATTAGTTATTCTACATATTCAACGCACGTATATTATAGAGGTCACTCCGAGACCGTGATGGATCTGCCCCGATTGGATATGTCAGTTGTACCAGAAAACTAGAGGAACGCTTACAATCAATTTGGGACCCAGCTGTAAGATGCTTGATAGCCATCCCCGTCCCCGTATATGCTAACTCAGCCAAGACGCTATAAACAGTGAATATAGCGTACACATCTGCCCTAAAACCAAATTTGGATTTAAAGCCTAACATGAAACGGACACTGAAACAAGTCATAATTTCATTGACAATGGATCTCCCATGTACTCGTGCTTTCTCGATGCTTAGAGGCTGCGTTTGACCAAGTTCACTGTTACTCTCTATTTAAGTGTATGCTTGAGAACAAATACCTCCTCATATTGTTAAGACTCCTAAGTACTGATTTCAAACTCATAGATGCTACGTGGAATGGGGAGCGGCAACGTCATCAGCGTTCGGCATGACTAACGGCATACGACAAGGGGCTTACTGTTCTGAATTCTCTTTAATATCTTCATTGATAATAACCACACCCATCGGTACGCACCTGGAGCGAGGTGTCATACTAATGGTCACGCAGTGAATGAGTTCGGTTATGCTGATGATATGGTCCGTGAGAGTGAAGCCAGCAAACTGTATGATAGATATAATAATGTTGAAGCTGTTTTTATGTACATTAAAATTAGGAGAAGTAACCTACCCTTCGATAAAGTCACTCGACTCGGTAGTGTCGATCTCACTGATGTGGACTGCTTCTTTTACCTGGCTGGGTCATGAAATTACCAATGATTTTCGTGATAACCAGGATATAGAGAAAAAATGCAGAAGCTCCACGCAGTGGGCAACTAATCAGAACCTGGTTCATGCCAGCTGTTACAGTGGTACTGCTATCCCCTGTCCTGTAGCTTGCTTTGTTCGAACTTTAAGCAGAAGTCTATTGGACACCTACGTCTAGCATGACATGTTTTGGCGACTGATGAGTGTGCCGAGGTCAACTAGTGCAAGTATCATATTCGTTCAAAAGTATACGGATTGCCTCGAAGTCAGGGCAAGAAAATGCGCTCCGAGTCACCAGGTCCGGAGAGAAAACTCTGGCAACGCCTTACTCAACGGTTCAGGCTACAAACTATCTAACATGTATAACCGATGGCAGCGCATACTATTTTCAAACAGGGGCCAAACAATGGGCCGCAATGCAGTGTAGTTTGTAATGAAGGCATTACTTGATCTTAGTATTTACTATAATTCTAGTAATAAACTGTTCCTTGTGTACGATGTCCCTATTGGTAACTAATGAAGCATATTATTATCAAATGCCACCAAAGCAACTAATACCACTTATTACATCCTGTCACGTAGCACTCATTTTGAATTAAGTCCAAATGAAATCTGTGATTGAGAATTTGAAGTATAGCTATGACAATAATTTACAAGACTTTAGTGCATTCCATTTAGGGAACCTATCATATAACGAAAATATATATTCTCAAATGGTATGGTTTAATAAATGGATGTAAATGTGTTGTAGAGAAGAAAACTTGCCCTTTATAATATGAGGGGAAGATAGCTCTATTTTAAATGGAGAAAATATACATATATCACATACATTTTTTGTATCGACAATAATTTGATAATATTCATTCGCGGCAGGGAATTTATTCAAATGCAGTGATGCTCCACTGCTGGCTAATATATATATATATATATTATGTCATCTAAGGGAAGGAAGGAGTGTGCTGCTCATATAAATTGAAACAGAGAGCACTCGTATCCTGTGACAATTTGAGTTGGCCGTTAAAACGTATCCCTCAGAAGAAATTTGGTAACGACAGTATGATCAGTGAAGAAGAGCAGTCACTAATTCCTCACTATCATTTTTGACAGCGTGGGCACTCTAGTCCAAATTTAATGTAATATTACCATACGTTTGCCATCATCTGCATCCTCGTCTATTTTTTTCCGCCTAAAAAAATTTTTCAACGAAGCGTGACAGTCTCCAACCTGGCTTAATTTTCATCTGTTTCTTTAAAGCGTGGCAGAAAATTTACATATAAATAACAGATAAATGCACGTGGGTTGTTATTATATGGTAGATTAGAAAAAAAAATGCATGACAACCCCGTTAGACTGAATAGCAGTAACACTGGAAAGATCCTGGCATCACCGAAGAGGAGAAAAACGTGAACAGATTGTCTGTAGAATTTACATTTATGTAGACAGGAAGAATGTAAAATAGCTGCGGAAAGAAAAATGCCTTAAAGATAATGTTAGGTCACCTATAAAATCTCCTCCATCCCTTTGAGGTAATTCCAGCTGACCCAACCATTAACTTGAGCTTACCTCTGCCCCCATAGGGAAGACATTTCGATTCAGTTTACTCTCACCACACCATTGCCACAACTGTCATACAGAATGAAATGACGAGGTGTTGGTTCTTTTGCAGGTCACAAGTTACGACCCAACAGAAGAAAACATCATCAGTTATTAGAACTCGCTGCTGGTTCTTTTGGTAGCATTAAGCTACAACCAAACAGAAGCAAATGATAATAATTATGAGTCTCTGTCAATTTTCTGTTTAGCAACAAGCTTCTACCCAACCGAAAAAAAAAATATTATAACTCACTGTTGCTTGTCTCATTGGTACCAAGTTATGACCCGACCGAAAAATAGCATCAAATATTATGGCTCACCGCTGGTTTTCCTGTTCCTCATGAGTTACGACTCGACCGAAGAAAATATTTTTTACAAAACACTGTTGGTGTTTTCGTTAATGACAGGTTTCCACAAAGCAGCAACAATTATGACTCACTGTTGGTTCTCTGTTTGATGGCAAGATGCTACCTAACCAAAGAAGGAGCATCAGTTATTAAGATTCACTATTGCTTCCTTCGCTGACCACAAGTTACAATGCTAGCGAAAGAAAATCAGCATTAATTAGAGCTCTCTGAGAGCGCATACTGCCGCCAAGCAAGGCAGCGGTAACAAAAAATTCAAATTGGCTCTGAAACCATGATTTTCTTTATATCAATACCAAGATCTAATCATTTGTGCCTCTCGACAGAATCAACAGCTTTTGTAATTTTTTGGAGATCCGTTCATAACTTTTTGAGTTCTGCTGCCCACAAGCATTCTAACAAACATAAGTTAAACACACAAACGGACCAACCGATCATCACCAAAACTTAATCAATTTTTTTTAAACACTACTAAGAAATCATATAAACTTCATAAAGATCCATTCATTACCTTCTGAGTTATTGAGCTAACACAAAAGAAACAAACACAGCCACGAACGAACAAACAGATCATCACAAAAATTTGATCATTTGCTGTTTGTAATGTACCCAGCAACTTATATAAATGTCATGAAAATCAGTCAGTTACTTTTAAGTTAGGGTACTGACAAAATATAGGCAAACAAAGAAACAAACAAACGTATGGACAAATCTTCACCAAAAGTTAATCATCTGTTCCTTCTAACATACCTGACAATCCATGTAGGTAAGTTTTGTTAAAATCCGTCCATAACTTTTTGAGTTATGTTGTTGACAGATAGACAAACAAACAGACCCGACGAAAACATAGCCTTCCTAGCGGAGGTAATTATTATAAATCACTGTTGGTTCTCTAGTTGGCAACATGCAACGACTCGACCGAAGTCAAAAGGGAATCAGAAGAAGTTCGGCTTACTTTCAAGCGACTTAATTATAACTCCGCCAGATCTTCAGTCGACAAGCTTCATTGCTCTCGTGTTCCTAGTTTAAGCGGCTCTACCCACACCGCAAGCTGTTATATAATCCAAATTGTCCACCGTGCTAGTAGCCGTCCACTTGGCACTTAAAAAATTCCTGAGTGAAAACTAGCAGTGCTAGAAAGTCGTACATAGGCTTAAACTGTAGGCTAAGTAGTGCCGCACCATCCCTGAAAATGATAGGCAAATAAATAAATAAATAAATAAAAATGGTGGAGGTTTCACATTCTTTCACTAAAACCATGAAAAAAGTGAAAACTCGCACCATTTTTATGATTTTATTTTTTCGCCCGTCATTTTCAGGTATGGCGCAGCACTACTTAGCCTGCAGCTTAAGCCTATGTACGGCTTTCTAGTACTGCTAGTTTTCACCCAGGAATTTTTTTAGTGCCAAGTGGACGGCTACTAGCATGGTGGACGGGTACTAGACATGTTATCCTACCCCTTTGCTTAAAAGATTCATTACTCGACAAAATCTCGAACGGCTAAGAAGAAATATGAAAGAATCTATAAATGTATGAAGTATGGACTCCATTACACTCGAATTAATACATTTCCTTTGCACATTTACCCGAAGCATACTCCTCAGATATAATTTTGTTGGAACATTTTCAATAAAATTACAATTGATAATTCTTAATACACCTTAAAGAAACTTTCCACGACGCAAACCCCCACCCGGAATAATTAACACTCGAATAACGACGTGCCGCTGCGATTATATTCATGGCATTGAGCTAAGAGTTATTGCCACTTGGCACTAACACGTAGTTTACCTCATCTTCTCAAAGTTATTCCTTCTTCAAAGCCGCACCTAATGACACTCCAGAGACGGAAGCGCAACATTTCACGGAGAAGCGCACTATTCTTGGGCACAAACAGCTTTGGTTATCATGCCTAAACTTATTTCATTTAATTTTCTCGACAATTTACATCAAGGTTGGAAACATCCAGTCCAATGCATTACGCTTGGAATCACTTCAAAAGTTCGATTCGCCAGGAAGAATTTTTCTTCATACCAATCAGATGATGCCAATTTTAAGCGCACGGTCAACTGACCTGCTCATCCAGTGATGAACTAACCCAAGAATTTCAGAAAGTTCGTTCTGCGGGTGTCGGTTATTTCAAGGTTATTACATTCAACTTCAATCGCTATTGAAATAAAAATTGAAATTTTCCGTTATAATGATAAAGGCAGTTAGATCAACCTTAAAGTTAAGCCTATATTTTCAGGACAATGCCAATAAAAATGGGCAGATAGAAAGGACAGCTATTGTCGCATCTTAAGTAAACGTGTAAAGGTGAATGCAAAGTCAAGTTTGACTGCACCCTCCGTTGGGAGACAGGAACACACGCACTGGTTCCTTCTGCAGATATAGGCCAACTGGGCCCAGAGGAGTAAATACGGCTGCAGTCAACCACGGTCGCTATTGACTACAAGAAGTCCTCGTTCTAGGTCAGACTTGTTTCATGCCGGTTTCGATTTAGTCCCAAAATTTTTAGCTCCAGGTCTTTGATTTTACTACCTTGCTTTTGAATTGACCCAGTTATTCCTGCAGCACTAGTGCCCACTTCCAAGAGGCGTACTACGTCCACGTGTACCCTTTATCTTACTCAGTCTATTAAGTTTACATAAATTAAACTGTGTCCGTGATGATATGCAATGTTTATTATCATCTAAATATTCTCTTTTTTCGGTAATAATTTGAGAATCAATGAGAATATTGTGGTAATCCTGCAAAACTCCTCGCTTTCTTTCATTCTCTCAGTCATCAGCAAGCACGGACTGAGGCGTGTTATAGTGTGAGTCTCTAGACCGCGTACGTTGCTACGAGTTTCAGTGTAGCACCGTGTAACTCAAAAATATGGGATGAATACAACGCAATGTCAGCGAAATAAGTAGAAACCTAATTATCTCTTTACCACTGATGACGGAGCTTTAATTGGCTATGTCTTAGGATAAAAACTTGAAGAACCTGCAAGACGGCAAATATACATCAGCCATGGGATATTCTCTTCAATTTCGTATGTTAATTGATTGCAATGACTGCAAGCATAGGCAATATTTGTAAACAAAGGTGGTTTTACCCATATAGAGCTCTATATATGTTGAGGTTGTCGTCGGTTGTACCTAACCTGAAACGTAACGGATGTCGGGTAGCACACGTGACACCGACAGCCTGACTGCAATTTGCCTCAAGTCCTTGTTTTTAGTCTACTGGAGACTTCATCTGCTTGCCTTTATCCTGGTTCATGCAGGTACAAATCTCTGTTTTCACAACCACATTAGTTCCCCTATTTTCATCCGTTCTAATTCGGGTACAAATCTCCGTTTTTACCACAAGATTAGTTACCCCGGTTTCCTCCGTCCCGATTCAGGTAAAAATCTTCATTTTTACCACCAGATTAGTTCCCCTCCGTCCCAATCCGGGTACAAATCTCCGTTTTTACCACCAGATTAGTTCCCCTGTTTGCCTCGGCCCAATGACGCAGTGATTCAGTTTAGTCAGGGGAAGCTCCTTAATATCCAATATCCCGGCAAGGCGCAGCAGGCCTCCTAATGAGACCTTAACTTCGTAAAGTGAAGGCTGTGCATTAGCGGCTGCTGCGCCTGCCTGCATCCGTGCTACAGGACGCCCCCGTACCTGCTCATCTTCTCTGTGCTAAATGAGTCAAGCTCATCATCATCTGCATCATTGAATCTCAGACTGGTGGGCTGCATCACTAACTCTAAAGCTGATTGTCTGCATCAATCGATACAAGATCGATCGTCAGCATTAGTAAATGGGAATTCGGGAGCCTGCCTCACCTACATCACACATATCCAAAGCTGATAATTATCGCTAAATCTCAATACTCGACATATGTTATCATTCTATTCCTCCCCAGATTTACCACAGCAGTATTGCGTACAAACATTTTCTTCTAAGTTAGAGAAGCGTTCGTGCTTATATACTGCGGTTATTACATTACGATTTACGTCGATGTGCATCGGACCAATTACAATTTCCAAACCACTCGTCTGCATCATTACGTCTTAGGCTGCTTGTTTGTATAATATTACTTGGTGTTGATCGTCTGCATCACAAAGTCTTAGGTCGATCCTTACCAGCCGTCACTCTTTACTCCCTGACAGAACATTGTCGGTCATCTCTGTTCTTACGGCGGTTGGCATCTGCTGGAGACGGCAAAACCATTTGGTAAGTCGTTAAGTGCGTCACGGTGATGATCATCTATTGAATTAACCGTCCGCGGTGTCTTTTAGTGACTGTAAAATATAATTACTTCAGCGAAGCCCCATTTTCTCCACTCTTTTTCGTGGTTCAGCTCAGAAGGATCTGTCCCTTACGCTTCGTCGATTTTCTACCCAGTCTGCTCATCAAGAACCCGGAAAAAATCTTTACTCTGGGAAGGAAGTGAAATTCGGTAGCGATGCTGGCGCCAGGAGGCTCTTCAGAAGTTAGATTTTAAGATTTTGCCAAAACAAAAGCCCTTTTGTCGTTAAGTAAATGACTTTCTCCTATCTACTGCCTCATATCGAGACAAACCAACCAAGCAACAAACTGTGTGTAACGACATGTCAGGATCAGTAAGTTCCAGGCAGATCGTCGGAATTATTAAAAATATCAGAATGGTATCTGCCAAATCAATAATTTCCAGTCTGGTACTCTCTATACTGCATTATCAATTCATAGTTCGATAGATTGAATACTATCGATACTATCAGTAAAAGACCATATTCTAAACAACCGTGCAGCGGCTACAATGTGCAGTCTCATATTATATTTTTATATAATAATTACTCTAATGGATTAAGTCAATTAACTAACTTATTTCTTTACTGAATGTAGAAACTCTCAATTAGGTCACCAGTTAAAGTCCCAATGTTTTCAGCAGCAACTTTGTTTGCCTCACCAGTGAGTGTCGGTACTCTATAATTGTTGAAGAGAGCAAGCAATAGAACGAGACATTCAATGTGTCAAAACAGAACGGGGAGTCCATGAACAGAGGGTCACTACCCATTGGAGACGCAAGTCTTGCATGAAAAGGAAGACAAAAAGAAGGTGTCAGCCGACAACTTATGAAAAAATCAAAGTAGATTCTTGTAGTTTCACTCGCCTTAGTGTCACATTGTGAAAAAAGTTGCTCAGGCCTCACTGTTATAATACTAATTAACTTGGGACACTGCTAGCAATTTAATAAAAACCATAGTATTTGTATCGGAAGTTTTGCGACATTTGTTCATCTATTGATGCGTTTCAAGAAATGCCAAGTTTAGTATGACTGAAAACACTGTAAGAGTTTCATAGAACATTGAGTATCACCCATACTTGAGCACAATTATTCTTTTAATCTCCAAAAAAAGTTAATTAGAAAATTATCCTAATCAAATCCACTTGCCTGTTTTGCTTCATTTTCAGTGTAGGTGAAAATCTTGGACACAGCAATATCAACTTTCAACTATATTCTAATCTGATACCGTAACGGATGCATACAAAACAGAGGGAGAATCTAAGGCTGCATGACTTGTATAATTATTATACCATGCTACAACCGAGACATTCTTGTATTGGTACTGCCAAACCAGCGTAAAGAGTCCGATGGGCGTGGCTAAGAACGCAAAGCAACTTGGCCAAATCTCACTTTAGCGCGTGGAATAACTCGTCTCAATCGATAAAATAATATTTATATTCGAATACTCAAAGTGCATTAGTTAATAGATTAGATTTGGCACAACTGCAGTCAATTCAGCCCCGCCTCTAAAGGACTGCTTATGCTGGTTTGACTATATAGCTCTTCAATACTATTCCTCATTGCCGAGAAGCTAGGTACTGGTTAGGTCGCACTGCACCCAACGTACAGTTTCATCTCAGACTTCAAATATCAGAAGAGATCAGCACTGGCAGTTTCACTTCGGCAGAGCGGCACAAGCAGTTTTCTTTGCAGACGGAATGCAAAGCAATAAATGAACATAAACCTTCGGACTGGTCAACAACTACTCTCAATAACGTCCCATACCTCTGCACTGTCCAAAATATAGCTACACTGGCCATTATAATAAGTACTGTCTATGTGAGTGCCTCACGCGTACGACAGAAATGTAGAGCCTCAGATAAATACGCAATGTTCTTCTTTAATGTGGTTGAGGAACGGCAAGGTGAAGCATGTTAGAATGATATAGGTATATTCTGGTAGCCTACAATAAGGGGAATCGCATTTATGGGATGCGTAAAATAGATAATTAGGTACCCAGTGACCAAGAGCAAACTGGCCGACAGGGGGCACTTATAACTCGAACAATAACTGATGCATACCAGTTAGATTTACTGGCAGTGGTTGAGTTGTGATCATCTGTGGTCTGCGCCTCGATGCGGGTCATAGAGGGAATGCACTTGCAGAACGAACCAGTGCATGTAGGTTTACTAATTGAGGTATGTGATCACAGCGACTTGAATTTTAGAAAAGGTAGGCAAAATCTTCATTAAAATAATAATATAGCTTTTAGTTTTATATGATTCCTGAGATAACACAAATAAACACTTCATAAGAAACTGGACATTTAGGCTGGTTCAACCAAGGCCACCTAAACAACATGGCCGCACGCGTGGGCGGGGCTATTGAGTGACGTCATTACACTTGGTGCAATACTTGGCTTCTTCGCCGAGGCTATTATCATCAAATTGACTGGTTTTGTCTTGGGTTTCCGCAATCACGGCGATCTCACAGACGAAAAACGCAGTACAATATTTAGCCGGAAATGTGGAACCCATGCAAGAGGGTTTTCCACATTGTAATGCATAAGGGAATATTATTATAATATTCAGTTTAATGTGGAACCTATGCCCGAAGATGGCATGCGAAATCAGGAAAGAAGCAAAATGGGCACAAAAGACAGACGTCCCAAAGGCCTAACTAATAGCTAAGGTAACCAACAAAATTTCTCTGGGGTTTCATAACATAGGATGGGCGAACCTACCTACTGCTCTGTCCCATCCTATGCCGCCTAGTGGGAGCATGCAATAAAATAGAGGTTATCTAAATACACTGACAGGTAAATTTTATAGTAGATTTTTATAGAGAGCTTGGTTTTAATACACGTAATGGCAAATGGGAGTGGGGTGGAGAAACACGACCATTAAAATCTACACTACAAATTGTTCAAGTCTCCCCAGTAAAAAAAACTTTTGTGTTTGACGAGATGGGGATATGCGGTATGTTGATAGAAAGATGGAATTCATGCATGAGGGCGAATCAATGCACAAGGTAACAGCAAGTCAGGAAAGAGGCACAAGAGCGGAACAGATGGGCAAGCCTAACTATAGCCCATCCTTAAGTAAATTACACATCATTTACCATGAATTGTTGCAGCAACTTTTAATACAAGAATGTTCATATAATGTATGCATCCTACACTAGAAGCCCCAATATCGTATTGTAATAATTCCCGAAATAAATTTCTAACAATTCTAGTCACTTGCACATACGGTGTGAAGTACAGAAGTTTCAATTTTTACTGTATTATGAATAAGAGCAGTAGTTAAAAGTCTTTTTTTCTTTTTATGGTGTTGTTTTTGGGGTCTGTAAAACTCTGCTTTGAGTCATGTGTACCACAAAAAAGGGTACACCTCAGCAAGATTAGTAATATTCTTGGTGGCACATTTGCATTTTCTCCTAAAGCTTCTAAACAAATGAGCATTATGTTTAAATATGGACACTATGTAATTCCACATTAGTAGCAAGATTGCTTTGCAGCTCTAGCCCCTAGGCTGCAATCTCAGTCATTAGCTGAATAGAGCAAGTAGCACTATGTCTGGCGATAACTTCTTATTGGTAGGTTCATGAAAAAGGAATACCTATATCATCACTGTTAAAATCACTGATAACAAATAGAAAGCACTGTAATAGCACTTACTGCGCTGTTTGTGGTTGGAGTGAAGTTGTCCCTCTCGATGGCATGCAGACGTCGCAGCTTCCACTACTACCGCTAGTAAAGCCAAAAATAAGGACTTTCGGTCCGATTCTCTAATAACCCCAGCAATTTGGGCACATTATAAGTTTTCTCCATCGTACAAAATTTCTATTTACACACCAATTTATACAGAACACACTAAATACTAGAGTATAAGCGGAACTGCAACACCCTGACCACAAGCGTATTTCAAACTAACTATGTGCGCAGCTGCGCGCAGCCAAAACAATGACCGATATTCGATGACGTCACGGGTGGCTATGAGAGGAGAGGCCTTCTACTCTAGGTGGATTTGGTTCAGCTGGCTAGTGAGCAATTACTGTCATTATACTGAGAATCAGGGTGTTCTTTTCAGGGCACATCGTCTTGCGATAATAGTCTGACTGGCACTGAACATACAGTGCCTCTGAAAAGATACGTTTTCTATGTAGTTTTTTTGCTTAGCCTTTAATTTCAAGTACGACCGCCGGATGTAGAGAAGAAAAGTGAGGCTGTACAGGCGATAGTGCCGGGCTCTACTTGTGTTTCCGCGTCCCCACTGCAATGCCAACTCGGAACTCGGGGGGAGGGGGGCTTGGTTAAACTACTTTGGCAGGAGGTTGTGCTATGCTGCGAGCCGTGCGTTTCTGTTGGTGCTCTCGCTTTTAAGTTATAAGTGTTTACTTTCATCGAGGATATTTTTTGCGTCACTGGGTACGTAACAAATTTTAACAATTACTACTTACGAAGCGATGCTGCAGGGTTAACAGCCATAAGTGAGACAGTGCACGTCGATACTCTGTTGAAAGTACCGAAGTGAAAGTATGGTCCTGCCGTCGAGCTGCACGTCGCAGTTCAACAGAGCAACATGAACAGTTGGACGGCGTGCCAGTCTACGGTATTTGCAACACATATTTCATTAACCGCCTGTTCTAAGCACTGTACTTCCACGATACTGGTGACAAGAGCCAGTAGACAAATATGGAGTGAGAGAGAGAGAGAGAGAAAGGAAGGAAATAATGATCCGTAGATATAGTATTGTGTAATTCTTGCTTAAATTAATTATTGCTATTGTTATCAGAATTACTACCAATAGATATTTTATTGTACCTGCTTTAATAAACTCTTCCGTGCAAAATAATCTGTAATAATAATTCAAAGAGAACAAATAGTAGCCAGAAAAATATGAAGAAAAATGTGACCCGGCAACAAAGAATGACTTAGTTGGTGGCAGAAACTCGATAATATCTCAACGTTTTGGATTCGAAATTTTATTGATGATACCATTTCTCAAATTTGCCGTTATAAATATAATTATCGAAAAGTTCCAAGTGTTGGACAATCGATGATGATAAAACCAACAAACAAAAAGTGGTCACGCTAAAGATAATTTAATTTCAGGGAAATTATCCATTTCCCACCACTGGATTGCAATAATTACAAAAATGAATAATAATTACAATACATGAGTAATAATTAGACACTTTTTAACTACCATAAGTCATACTCAAATGAAGTAATAAGCATCGTGGAGCTCAGATGTCAGTTTCCACGATACCAGAAAATATTCTTGCCATCGGACGTAATTTGATTGCGAACTCGGAGCAATATAAATAAAGCTTGTTGTGCAGCGATCCGGGACGTACTTACACAGATTTTTCTCAGAATTAAGAGGAGAGCTTGCATGTCTGCTTAATCTAACGTACAGAATTTCTTCGGTATAAGACGATTGTGATAATAGAACACTGAAGAAGATTACGCGCTATTTCAAGCCTCCCTGCATTTACAAGATGTTGCAACAGAGCAAGAACGACTGGGGACTGAAAAAACTAACGAGAAAATAGAGGAACGTGTGCGAGGGAACATTATTATTGCTATATCATTCTTAAAAAATATTATATTCAATAGTTTTAGCCTCCATCTCCACTGGGACGGTGATCTAACAGAGGAAAAATAAGGGACATACAGAACCTCAATAGAAATGCAGAGCCCCTTAACTAAGGTGTTTTCACACAGGATCAACGAACGAGAGAACAGGAAAAAAACAAGAATAACAGAACGCAAAGTCATAAGTAGGAGGGTGAGAAGGAAGCAAAGTAAGCACGATGGAGACTGGCCCGATTAACTAGCTAAGGCTTAGGTAACCTATCGCGGAAACAGAAAGTCTAGAATATGGGGAAGAACAAAGCAAAGCTTGATTAAAAAATATATACAGGAAAAGAAAGTCGGCACAAAAGGACTATCTCCACAGTCCAAACCAGAGCACTGTGAGAGCGCATGCCTCCGCCAAGCGAGGCAACGGTAACGAAAACTTCAGATTGGTTCTGAAATCATGATTTCCATTGTATCATCAACAAAATTTAATCATTGATTTCTTTTAACATTATTGACGATTTCTGTACATTTCATAGAGAACCATTCATAAGTTTTTAAGTTATTTTACTAGCAAGCATAACATTAAGCACAGAAACGAACAAACAAACAAACAGATCATCACAAAAATTTGGTCATTCACTCTCCGTAATATACCTAACAACTTATTTAAATTTTATAAAAATCCATCCATGACTTTTTGAGTTAGGATACTAAGAGAAAATTGGCAGACAAACAAACGGTTGAACAGAGCATCACCAAAAGTTTATCATCTGTTACTGTTATCATGCTTAACAATACCTGTAAATTTCGTAAAGTTCCGTCTCTAACTTTTTGGGTTATCTTGATGACCCACAGGGTCGTGTCCCACAGGGCAGTGTTCTGGGTTCTTTGTTATTCATTGCACATACAGCGGACCAGTTTGATCTTGTTAATAATTTACTTTTGGTTACGCTGATAATGTTACTTTGCTGGCTGTTTGCGATAATCCTAGTGAAAGATTGGAGGTTTCTGAATCCATTCAGCATGATTTGGAAGTGCTTGATTGCTGCTGTTCTAGGTGGGTGATGAGGCTAAATGCGGGGAATACCAAGACCATGCTCGTGTTCAGTTCGCGTACTGTGACACCTTTTCATGCACTCATGCTGGATGGTGTCTCACTTCCTGCAGTTGATGACTTGGTAATCTTGGGTGTGAATTTTGATCATCCCAAGTTGACGCGTCAGCCCCACATTCATTCGGTTGCCTCACGTGCATAACAGAAAATGGTCTTAATGAGGCATGCTTGGAGGGTGTTTGGCTCGGTAGAATTGGCACGTCGCTGCTTTAATTGCTATGCCCTCCCTCTTCTGAAATACTGCTCCATAGTCTGTTGTTCTACTGCCGATTGTTTTCTGTGTTTGCTTGACACAGTGGTTTGTCTATGTGCGTTCATGCTGAATGGTGTTGTGCCATCTGATCTGGCGCATCGTCGCAGAGTCGATGGGGTCTATTTTTTGTATAAAATATATAACTGCCCTAGTCATCCACTGTCTGATTTTCTTCCGGAGCCATTTGCTCGGGTGAGGTATACTCGATGTACTGGTGCTCTTCATGAGTTTGCCTTGAAACCGTTACGATGCCGTACGGGCCAGTATTCTCGTTCGTTTTTACCATCTTGTGTGGATGTTTGGAATGGTCTTGATGGCTCTGTCTTTGCTGGTGCGGGTATTGGCAGCTTTCAAAAGATCTGTACACAGAGCTATTGTGTGATCTCGGATCTCCTCTTTTTTTTCTTCACTCACTAGGCTGGTTGCGTGGGGGGTTGTCAATCTCATGGAGTTTTTCCGTTCCCAAGTCGCCAGTCTGGTGTGATTTAATGATGATAATGATAATGCAGGGTCTTCACTTATCACTGACCTGTTGCTGTTAACAGTGTGTATACGAACCTTGAAAAAAGTTCTTATTCACCCTGCTGTAGCTACAAAGTTTTGTTTCTTGCTGTTGAACACATTTCTTTCCTCAGCACCAACGGTTAATTTTTTGTTTGAGGTCCCTAGCTTAATTTGAAACCATTTATTTTAATTTGACCTAGCACTGTCAGACCTTCTTTGTATTTCGAGCAAGCCGTCAAGTATAGCGTATATTATGACAAATTTAGAGACCATTGCTATCATGACATGATGGCGTATAATACTTTCTTTTAAGAAATACCCGTTTTCTTTTATTTTAGATTTTTAAAAGCAACTGCCCCTTTAGCGTGGGATAAAATAAATTTTGGTAGTTAAATACAGATAGTGAAAACAGAGAAACTAACCTACCAAGAAAGCTAGCATATAAGCAACCAACACCGTAACTGTGTACTATTGCTTGGTTGTTCAGTCACCAAGTTGTTGACTCATTTATTATCCAGAGAGTGGAAGTTTGAGCCCAAGCCAGGCTCGAGAATGTGTAGCGGCAGTAATTCTTCCACTCATGGTCAATGAAAGAGCAGCAGCCTTACAGTGGGGGAGGGGGCACAGTTGTCGATCGGGTCTTCCCTCAATAAGACGCCAGAGCCTGGAGAATCTGCAGCCCTGTGCTCCTCTGGGTCCTAGTAGGCATTACCTATAGTAGGACCCAGCGTCTGGGGGTTCGTAGTTAGGGTGTGCAGCCAATGTGACTTTACCATACACCGTAAACCGCCGTAAAAAAAGGGGGGGGGCAAAGATTTCATGGCCACTTGGTCAGGCTCTCGAGTGTCTATTCCTGTGGTCGTAATTTCACATTAGAGCCACAGTCTTAAGATGGCTACCCTAGAAAATACTTCTGTCTGTCATCACTTCGAAATTAACGTGAAAATTACAAGAAGCTCTAAAATTGGAACGGTGATTGAAGTCGCACTCATTCAGTGTAAAAGGGTTGCAATCTGTACCGTAGCATCCATACAGGTGGAGTCTACTCAAGTCGACAGTCTATGTTCATCTGCACACTTCAACTGCACTCGGGTGCTCAATCTTCAATTTCATTCCAAATATCAAAAGAGAAGAGCGACGCAAATTTGCCATTTTAGGGCAGCAGTGTTTTTACTTACAGAACGGACAGCGAAGTTCAAGTTGATGTCAACCTTCGAGCTGACCGGTACACTGTCGACACATATCTACCTCGTATCCCAGCCGTATGCAAGAAATTATTGGAGCGGAAAAAGGATACTCGTACTACTTCAACCAGACTTTAGAAGTTTAGTGTTTCAAAGAAGTGTACTCAGGATGAAAGATGCTTCAACCTTGATATGTAAATAAATAATCACATAGATATGCAAAAATCTTCATAATAGCGTTTGATTACCGGCACCATTAATCATTACTATGGTTGTGACTTTGCAAAATATGCACGCCTATGCTGTCCAATAGTATGACTGAATTTTAATTTCTTACATAAAATATGATGCCTACGCACACAGTTAACTAGTATAAACTATGAAAACCAAAATTCAGTCATACAATTGGACAGAATGTGCGTGCATATTTTGGAAAGTCAAAACATTAATTATTAGCATGACTTTTATTGCTAAAATAGTGTATTTATTGAAGATAAAATAAATTATGGTGGCAGTAATATAGTTCATCCGGTAGTGCTTAGCTTGCCACTGAGCTGCATCTGCTCTGCGGTACAGTACGAGCTCTGTAATGCAAGCTTCCCAGTTCGAATCCCCACTCGACTTCATGCTTTTCTTGCAAAAATTTGAGGCTCAAGCTCAATTTGTTGTTAATTGCAGCCGTTAATGCAACCAAGCACTCAACGCAACGGGCGACACAAAATATTTGATGTCATAAAATCATTTTAGGCCATCAAATAAATAATGACAGCAAACAGTAACAGCTGACAGATCGAACAAGAATTTTTTTTTACATTTAACTATAGTAGAGATTTCTCTTAAAAAATAAAGCTCCAAATAAATAAGGAGAACATGACAGTCGCTAATGATGCTAAAATCACGTAGTTTTCTGGCTCAACAT
Source organism: Parhyale hawaiensis (assembly GCA_001587735.2). Taxonomy (NCBI): domain Eukaryota; kingdom Metazoa; phylum Arthropoda; class Malacostraca; order Amphipoda; family Hyalidae; genus Parhyale; species Parhyale hawaiensis. The sequence continues at coordinate 1,019,473 of LQNS02277603.1, read as the reverse complement.
GCGCACTTTTTTCAGACCTTTTTCTTACAGCGAAGTAATATAAGAATATCTTACTGGCTGAAGATCACTAAATAGTATGTAAATCCTCTCAGACGCTCGCTATATGTTGAAAACTTATTCCCAATTATAATAATTGGAACGTTTGCTCGAGCAGCCAGTACACATCTAAAAAAATATATTTATATATAACTAATCTTTTGCTTTGACGTTCAAGCATTTTCTCTAAAAACACGGCTAGTTCTGGAAGTCAATAAGACATGTTATAGCTATTAAAGCCTTCTGTTCTAATATGGCACGCAATCAATTGAAATTCTAGTTTCCGGTTTCCTTCCCTTATATTTAACGTTCATTTAACATGAAAGCCGATGATGACAAGTTCATCTTCCGTTAACAATCGATCAGTCAATCAATAGAGCTAAAATGATCAGTTGCTCAGGAGCTATTAGCCTAAGTAATTGGAAGCAGTTACCATGAAACTCAACTGTAATGAGCTAAGCGCTTATGCGTCCGTTCCAAAAGCGATTTTCGATATTGGAAAACAGCGCAGCCGGGGCTCTCATCCTCTCCTCCGCCCTGCTGCTGCTGGTGCTTCTGCGTCACACTAAACAAGTTTTTCTCCGCCGTGACAGCCTGCAGCTCTTGTTATTAATCGATATAAGATTGTTGTTGTTATGATTATATTCAAGGCTGAAGTGTTTCTGTAATGGGCTAGGCTGCCTCTTGACAAAGCACTTCTTCCCTATAGGAATAAAATAGAGCAACGAATCCTTAAAGCAAAATCACGCTGCCTCATTAAAATAGGATTCATCGTCCTTACCCAAAGTGTTTATCATCGAAACGGGGAAAGATGTGGCATGAAGTATGTGGAACGAAACGAGGCGTCCACACAAAGGAAGAGAAAACGGAGTAAAAAGAGGAATAGTAGCGAACAAGATTGACATTGCTGTTCAATTCTAAACGTGTACTCCCTCCCAATCCCGTTCGTGTCGATCGCAAGCGAGGGTGCAAGAGGAAACCCTTCATTAAGGTTGAGCTATCTTGACCCAAGACGGTAACAAAAAATCCACATGCAGTGGTTCGTGCTGCAAGTGTATTTCCGCTGGCGCACGCGTAAAGGCTGTTCTCCCGGAGCATCACCTCCAAGAACTGCTTTGGCATAAGTCTTGTCTTTCTGCTTGTGTGCATGAAGCTCTTCCTTCAAGGAACTGTTGTCCGCCTCAATAAGTTCGATTTTATCAACAATTTGGGTGCTCAGGGTGAAAACTCGCTCGAGAGAGTCAACAACGTTCTTTGAAATCTTCACTGATGAGTCGCTATGCGACGTAGATTCATTCATTCTTTTGTCGGCCGGGCTTCCTCTTCTGCGGGTCAAAGGTCAGTAAAATCATATTTTATTTATGTTATTGATTTGTTTCTTGAGAGATTCACTTGATTTTTCTGGCAGCTGAACGTCGTCACCTGCAGCATCTTCACTACCCGAGACACTGGGACATTCATCACTAGAAACATTCGCTCCAGCCATGAGGGAGTCTTCACTGATACCAACCACAGAACTCAGTGACATTTACATGGACCCTACTGAGACGCAAGCAAAACAACCTGTCGTTTATAGTCCAAGCAGCAATACAGACTCTCTGCAAATGCGCCTCAGACCAGTAAACTTGATAAAGGGAGCTTTTAAAGAAGCTTCCGGTGCCCGAAAGCATAAGATAGAAAGATGTTCTGAAGACCTACGTAAAATGGGATCCACACTATAGGCACCGCCACGGTGTTGTTAAAGACGAAACAAACCAAAAGCAGTTCAGCGAGAAGCCAGCAGACCGGCTGTTTTTGAGAAGCATGGATGTATTGGAGCGCGCACACCGATCAGCGGCAGCTGCCTGCTCAAGTGCCGCTGTTCGGGGTGCGCGCTTCAATGCTTTCAAAGCTTCTCAAAAATTGCCAGCCTGCCAGCTTCTCGCTGAACCGCTTCTGGTATGTTTCGGCCTTACGGAGCACCAATGCCGCTGTGTCGCTGTGCTGCCGGGTCGCTCCCACATGCGCCCGCCGCGTGCGTATGGTCAGCGAGAAATTTTATGGGCACCGAGAATATTGAATCTTCAGGGAATAGCTTTTGAAAAAGTGGTGAAATATCAGCTTTTCAATTACTTATAAGGCACTAAAATGTGAAGTTGAAAAATTTTCTATTCAACTATTGTAAATTATGGGCCTGTCTTTATTAATCCCGAGTTAAAATTTTCATGTAGAGCTATCAAACGCATGCAGAAGTTCACAATCTGTTATGGTACAACCTAGAAATCTGGAGCTGTATTTGAAGTGGTGCGATTAGGGTTAACTCTCACCGGCCATGACAAGGATGATCACCAGAGATTAAGGAAAAAGGAACAGGTACCGGTAGTACATCCAACAAAGCTGAGAACACAAACTACGATAAAAACTCGAGTAGGATTAACAAGATGGAGAAGCAGAGAACAAGCGGCAAGATTATCAGTATGATCAATTAATAATTGAAGTACGCACCAAAACAAAGATGGACCAAAGGATTGGCTACTAGGGCAGAAGGAACGTAGGGATCCCACTCGGGTGTGACTCCCCATAACAGAAGCCGGGCGAGTCTAACTGATTTTATCCTATAAGGGATGAAATACAGCGCTGCTGTTAAATGACCTCAAACCAAGTACCGAATATAGGTTGAGGTCCATAAAGAATAAGAAATAGCAAAAAATTTAGAGAAATCCAAGAACTTCAAAATACGAACCAGTAGAAATTTACTTCATATACTCATGCTCAGTGTGAGAAGAAATGAAGAGAGTAAACAATAATAGATTTTCACGCACTTCAAAACAGGTAGAAGGGAAAACTTAAAGCATCCGACAGTGCCTTATGCAGTGACGAGAATCCTGAGCAATTCCAAGCGGTGTAGTCCAAAGCGAGAAGTAGTAAGCATTCAGTGCACATCAAATACTTTAGAATGAATGTGAACTTCAGAAAATCACAGGAGCTTCAAATGTGCAACACTTCAAATCAGGAGAGCAGAAAATCGAGACCGTTGCGAAATCAAAAGGCGTGCATTTCAGACCAGCAGCTCGCCGCTGCCGCCGCCATTGCTGGTATTCGTGTTTGTCTCATCAAAGCAGCCATCGCAAAACTTTTCGGGGACGGTTTTGCAATTCCAGACTCGTGATTTGGAGTTGTTTCCACGGTGCGTAGGACGCAACAGTGTGTCGTGGCCGCTGATGTTTCCACGGTGCGTCGGACGCAACAGTGTGTCGTGGCTGCTGATGTTTCCACGGTGCGTCGGACGCAACAGTGTGTCGTGGCCGCTGATATTTCCACGGTGCGTCGCACGCAACAGTGTGTCGTGGCTGCTGATGTTTCCACGGTGCGTCGGACGCAACAGTGTGTCGTGGCCGCTGATGTTTCCACGGTGCGTCGCACGCAACAGTGTGTCGTGGCTGCTGATGTTTCCACGGTGCGTCGGACGCCACAGTGTGTCGTGGCTGCTGATGTTTCCACGGTGCGTCGGACGCAACAGTGTGTCGTGGCTGCTGATGTTTCCTTGGTGCCGCTGACGCAACAGCGCGCCGCTTTCAAACTGAACAGCTTAAGTCTCCGTTTTCACAACCACGGCGGTGAAATAAAACACACAGACACGTGAAACCCTTTCACGAAGGTGTTCTCACTCAGGCACAACACACGATATGGAACAGTAAGTGGAGAAGGACGATGAAGAACAAAACAAAAACATGAATAGAAGCATGAAAAAAGAAGGAAACAATTGGATAGGAAAGACAGACGTACCGAAAGCCTAGCTAAGGCTGAGGTAACCTATAGGGTCCTTCTGGGGCGCTGCTCCCCTAACATAGGATTGGCGAACCTAACTAACCTAATCCTATGGCTATATTATTATTATTATTATTATTAAATCACACCAGACTGGCGACGCAGGAATGGAGAATCTCCATAAGGTTAACAAACCCCCACGCAACCAGCCCAGCGGGTGGAGAAAACAAAACAATGAAAAAAAGAAGATCCAAAATCACAGAATAGCTCTGTGTACAGATCGTTTAAAGCTGCCAATACCAGCACCAGCAAAGACAGAGCCATCAAGAGCATTCCAAACATCCACACACGATACGATAGAAAAAACGAACGGGAATACTTTCCCGTACGGCATCGTTACGGTTCCAAGGCAAACTCATGAAGAGCACCAGTCCGCCGAGTATATCTCACCCGAACAAATGGATCCGGAAGCAACTCAGACAGTGGATAACTGGGGCAGTTATAGATTTTATGCAGAAAACAGACCCCACCAACTCTGCGACGATGCGCCAGATCACAAGGCACAATACCACCCAGCATGAACGCACATCGACGAACCACTTTGTCAAGCAAACACAGATGGCAATCGGCAGCAGAACCCCAGACTACAGAGCAGTACTCCAGAAGAGGGAGGACAAAGCAATT
>LQNS02277603.1:961165-1004539 GCA_001587735.2 Parhyale hawaiensis | reverse complement strand
TAAATGTTGGTCAATGCGAGCTTTGAAATGTTGTTCAGTGCTACCAATGTACGAGGAGTTGCATCCTCTGCATTTGAAACGGTAGATAACACCAGACAGGAGCGGTGTAGGTGGTTTGTTAGATATCCTCAAGAATTTATTAGGTTTTTGAAAATGGGATAAAACTCCCGAAACGTCAAATTTTAATTAGCTCGTGTCGACTTCTATTTGAATTCTAGCTAATAATTGTACATCGTCGCACTGCAGGGCCGAACACGAAACTAAAAGACCCTCGGGCTCTGGGCAACGGCCCCAACACTTACGAAGCTAGGATTGTTCTTTATTGATGGGTTTCGGAAGTGTGGGCCGCGCTTACACTACTGAAATTATCAGTTTTTTCGAAATAGCAAAGCATGATTGGCAACACTTCTAATCTGATCATAATTATCCTGATATTCCTACTTCAAGCCTCCCTACTCATTACCGCACGCTGTGACCCAGAAAAAGGAGGAAAGGTGGGACATGCAATATTACAAAAAATCTGGAATCCATTCACGGCCATGTTCCCAAACAGGACCAACGCGTATACGAACAGTAAGTCGGGAATGAAGAGGAATTGATTTATTTTAGAACTTTTAATGTACACTTGCAACTGCCCGTCCCTCTTGAAAATAAACAGCGCTATTCCTATTCTCTACAAATAAGAAAATATCAAGGCACTATTCCTATTGCTACTATTCGGCTTCCAAACCTTCCATTCATCATTGGTGTCTGCACGTAGTCTCTTTCCGTTCATTTGATCTTTTTTCCGATTAGTTCATTCAGCTTCCCTCCCGAGACCCAAGGTCTGACGCGCAACACAGGACAGACTGTTTACAGTTCGCTATTCGGGATGAAGTTTTATTGCAAATGCCGAGTTAAATTAACTTCGAAATTGGCTGGAACTTATGATGAAGATTTGCATGGAAGAGAATTACAGTTCTCTTAAAAGCTTTGTCCATCTTGTCGCGGCCCAGTGTAGCCGCAACAGAACGATAACCTCAGCCGTTGCAGGATATTGTTAATCAAGATCCAGGGAATGCCTGTATTGCACTTACTGCAAGTACGGACTTGAAAGGCGTTACCTTGGTATATGCTTTGCAGGGGTAAGCCCGGACCCCACTCAACCTTTTTTCTCGTGAATTAATGTACCTTTTTCGTATGAAGACCACGATTTGAAGTGTTATACATAGACCACATCATGAAAGGGTTAAGGGATTTCGTTGTCGCTATCAGCCTAGAGCCGACTCAACTAATCAAACTACGTAATCGTGGCAGTGACTTCCGCGCGACGTCTCTAATTGACATCGTGTTCTAATTCCTCAAGTATTAATCCGTGTGGAATTAAACTGCTCATAATTGCGAACGACAGCTGCAAGTCCACCATTTAAATTTGCTATAATATAAAAATTGCAGAAGCGAATGAGATTTTCAACAATTTTTTATGCAGTTAAATTTTGTCCAAGTTGAAACCGTGCCATGGCAGCGTAAACGAATGAGTTGAGTTGACTCTACACTGCTAGCGCCAATGAGAGTTGTCAAGTGAGCACCGGGCTTAAGGCTAAGGTAAATTGAATCAGTCACATAGAGAAAAGCACAGAAAGTGACTCATGCAATTGATGCTGAGCTGCGTTCATCGCCAAGCAATGTGGTGCGAAGTAATAGTTGCCAATTTCTCGAGTAAAGCAACAACGAAAAATACACGCAGTTTAATTGGGCTTATGTCATTTATTGTCTGTAAATAGTTTAAGGGATGACTGCAACAGTGTAACCTTTCTACAGGAATTACTTCAAATAATTTCAAAAAGTTTATGAAACCACGACACAACCTGCATTAACTTATGAGGAGTAAGCCTGCGATTCGGCGAAAACAATCTTTTAGTCCATGCACGGATCCATGCACGGATCCATGCACGGCAAGTGATGGGAAAGTGGTCTGTCTTCTTAGAATCGACTTGGAATCGAGGTCATTCGGGTGTAAACGTGGAAAACCTTTAAATTCAGAATTGGGTCCTGTCGTTCTAGGACAGACGAAAAACCCAGCATCAACATCAACACCAGTTCCAGGACTCGTGGTGATGATTTTCTGAGTAGTACGTGGCAATCAGACTTTCAAAACTTGGCCAATAAACTTATGGAACAATCATCCATAACTACGAAGTATTGAAAAGATTAGCCAAATCAAAGGAGAAGCGAGAATAATTGCGGACAGTTCTCATTGCAAATACGAAATCAATATGAAAAATAGTCCTGTCACATATTGTATTATACGTAATTCAACTTATCAAACTATCTTACCTTGTACGTAGAAGCACGGTTGTGCACTTAATAATAACATAATACAAATATAATTGAAAAGTCAGAAAAGCTAAGGCTAAAATTGGGGTCCCCTATAGACTAAGGAAGACCCAGGGCGTTTATCTGTCGGGAAACGTACGAGGAGAAGCCCGTGGATTTTCCCGGCCAGAATTATTTACACTCAATGACGATTTTAGTAAAATGAACCCTCCCCCTTCCCTCCCAAAAAAAGGGTAAGGCATAGACCGATCAAACATGGCTGACCTAATATTATAGCAAAAACTTCCCTCTTGAGCGTTGTCAAGCAAATAAAAGAGGGTGTTTGATGGGGCGTCGATATTAAGCCTAAACGCTATCCGCTCCAAGGCGAGACAAAATTGTACCACCCCACCGTTTTTTGTTCACTGTTCTACGCTCATTGCTTTTCAGTGCCCAAACTTCCCTGACTTTTCCCAACTTCTCATTAGTATCAATAAAATTCCAAGATAACCGCACATTATAGCCAAAAGTCGTGATAAATATCACTATTTTAGAAAATTCGGTGATAAAACTTCTGTGAGCGCGCGTTTCTGGATCGACGGCAGGCAGCATCACAACAGCAGCTATACATTGTTAGTCGCCCACTAGCTAGCAAGGACTAAAGTAACGTGGCAGTGTTCCGATGGTATGCAATCGTAGATTTCATCACGAAAAAGAACTTTTGAAATGATTACTAAAAAATAGAAACAAGGTTAGAAGTGAAAAATAGAAGCAATAATTCGTTGAGCTCGTTGAAGTAAAAGATCATGATTTACAGCATGAAGTTTGTAGTAGGAGCAGAAGCATTGACACTGTCGCTGCTATAGACGTAATTCGCCGTCATAAAAATTGTATAATCGTACTCCTAGTTTAGTGCATAATTGATTAGCTTAAATATATCAGGAAGAAGGGTAGGCTTAATAATGGAAGTCGGACCTATTCTAACTGTTCTCTGCTGCAACTATCAGTGCAGTGCCATTGTGCAGTTGCCTATAGTTTCTGCAGTAACTTTGATAGCTTGAAAACTGCTGCAGACATGCTACTAGAGCATTCACTCTGTACGCTACGGTAAAATTTTCTCGTATTCAAATTTAATTAACGACTAGAGCACTCTGAGAGCGCATACCTCCGCCAAGCGAGGCAACGGTAGCGAAAAATTCAAATTGGCTCTGAAACCATAATTTTCTTTGTATAAACTCCAATATCTAATCATTCGTGCCTTTTGATCGTAATAACAGCTTGTGCAATTTTCTTGAAGATCCGTTCATATCTTTTTGAGTTATGTATACTGCTAACAAACATTATGACAAACAGGAGTCAGGAGTCAAACATACAAATGAACAAACCGATCTGCGTCAAAATTTAATCATCTATGTCGTCTAACATTACTTAGTAGCCCTAGAAATTTCATAAAGATCCATTCATTATTTATTTAGTTATTGTGCTAACAAGCATATAATTAAAAACAGTGACTAACGAACAAACGAACAAACGGATCATTACCAAAATTTTGTCATTTTATCTTTGTTATATACCTAACAATTCTTCCTAATTTCAATAAAATCCATTCATTACTTTTTAAGTTATGGCATTGACAAAATGAGGTAGACAAACAAACAAACAAACGGATGAACATATCTTCACCAAAAGTTAATCATCTGTTTCACCTAACATACCTAACAATCCTCGTAAATTTCATCCAAATCGGTTCATAACTAATTGAGTTATCTTGGTGACAAACAGACACGACGAAAACATAACCTCTTTGGCGGAGGTAATAAATCTACACTTAGCCCATATTTTTTTAATACATAGGTGAAACAATAGTTAAATAAATGACTTTAAGACTCTGACGAAAAAAACTCAAATATTGATGAAGCTATAAGCATTTTTAGTGGGCGGTACAAATTTGTCTCGGCTCGGCGCTCAAGCAGCCAAAAAAAATTGGTAACGGATAGAGTACAGAGGCTTGACTTGTTCGAGACACTTCAGGCAGGTGCGCTGGCTTCGCTCCCCTGAATTGGGTTACTTATGAGACTTCCAGAGGCTCAGTCTTACTCCGCATAATACGGAGTTTTGAGCAGGCTCAACTGAACCGCGTTGCTTCTAACACCTGCCATATGTTTCAAAGCGGCGAAGCCAACGCTTCTGACTAAAATTTTGGACAAAACCCCGGCGATTTAATTTTGCTGCCCAATCGAACACGGCCTTAGTGTTTACTGTACCTGAGGAATCTTAATTATCTTAGATGTGGCGAATTCAAGAGGAAGAAGGGATGTAGGGGCACTGGGCCATCCAGCCATGTACCACCACCTTCTGCCCTCCCCCCCCCCAAAAAAAAATGACTGAGTGTTTCATTTTCCCCTCTTCTCTCACAGTTCTGGAAGTATTTAGACCTTCACCTTGGTTCACGTGTCATTCAAGAAACTGAAGTATAATGTATCTGAGAAGTATAATTAAGAAATAAGACTTGCTACTTAAAACTCTCTTCGTCGTAAGCCACTACTTAGCCCCCCCCCCCTCCCCCAACTCGGGACTAGCTCTCCCAAGGAAGTTATACATGTTAAATTAAGGTTCTATATCGGCATAGACTGGCACCCGCAAAGCATTATTGTGAAAATTAATTAATGTGAGAGTTTTTTATTACATAGATTTGTTTGTGCCTCAGTTTTCCCAGTTTTCGACAAGTAAAGCGGACTGGGCTTTTCTTGGCTTGCACTAGATCGACTTTGCAGACCAAAGCGAGAGCATCCACAGTTTGTCGACAGAAAAGTGAAATCCATACCCGAGGATGGATGGTGTTCCCACCCAAATCAACGCGCATGGGAACAGCAAGTCAGGAAAGAAGAGGAAAAACAAACAAAGAATCATCAGTAGGTGCAGTAAAACGAAAATAAGCAAACTGGGCACGAAATATAGACGTCTCGAAGTCTTAGTTAAGGCTGAGGTGAGTTACAGGGTCCCTTGGTAGCACGTATTGCTCCCATAATATAGAATGGATGAATCTAACAAATCTAATCCTATGTCACGAAGCAGTGGTCCATCTTATGCCCCAAAAGGGAGAGCTACTCAAAATTGTAACAAAATCACAGCCTGTACAGCGGATACGACGACTGGGACTGGTGACGTGTGTAACAAACGACGCATCGCTCACAACACCAAAATTTGCTATGTAGTGACTCTGAAAATCTAATTAACGACTCGAGGTTCGTTTGTCATCACCCGCGAACGAAGTGAGAGAAGTGATCATGTTTTCGTTGAAGATTTAAGTATATGTATTTGTATGTATATATATAATTCTATGTCTGTCTACCCAATAAGTGGTCGAAGGAGTCGCAAGAACCTCATTTTTAGAGTAGGATGAGCGTTTTTTCTTTTCGCTGTATTCCCAACACCGATATGCTTTCCACACTGTTGAGGTCATAATTATCTTCGATAATGGTACAGTGATAAAACAAACAATAAAATTGTTAAGGCAGTTTACAACTTGAAGCAAATATCTTGGTTCTGAGCGGCAGCCAACAGAAACATGGAAAACAATATCCGTTTAGACATATGTACAAATATACAGATTCAAGACATTATTACTTCGTCGCGTTTCAGCTAGTAGTAGTAGAAGTTTTTACTAGCGCTTCAGTGGCACACTGCCTATATCGCGCCGAACTATTCCTGTGTTTAACCACAGGCTCGTGCGCCGACTAGGGCGTGTATTAAATTGTCAATGATTTTTGTCTCGGCTTTTCTGCCGGTAGGTCTCAGAGTGGCCAGTGCGCTACTGACAGGAAAAAGGCGCAAGTTGAGCATCTCCAACCCCCGGGCACGGTTGAACACTTTTGCTCAGCTACGCCGCACAGGGGAAGGAAACGAAATACAAGAAGGTAGAAGTCCAGCGGGAACAGGTCAGCCATCTCGATCGGCAGCCCACCTCCCGAAACAGAAGGGGAAGTATTGAGAGCCCACCTAACTTTACAAAACTAACCTTCTCAGCAGAAACTGCGGCCAGATGCTACATCCCCTGCGGAGAAGGCACTCGGGCCAGCTAGTGTACATGAACAACTTACATGCTAGTAAAAACTTTTATGTCGCTGTTATTTATGTAGGTATTGCATCCACTTGCAATAATTTTAAATATGTACAAGTCAACACTTCTTACATTTCATGTCATTTGTGTACTGGAGTATTTTATACGTAATTTCATGTTATTTGTGTACTGCAGTATTACATACGTTATTACACAAGCTTGCTGGTACAAATGAACACTAAAATTTTTACATCATCTGCGCATTTGTGCATCATATACGACTGCACAAACTATTTACGTGTATAGGCGCATTTCATCCAATTGCGTAAACTTGTTGATACGAGTCAAATATTCCATTTCCATGATATGAGGTTTACATCCAAGTGCACATACAAACTTGTAAATACACGTCAAAACTTTTGTAATTTCGTGTTATTTGTGCCTAGGTGCATCCCAACTCATTCCACGAACTTTTAAAGGCAACGAAAACGAGAATTAAAAGGACAGAAAGTCCCCTCCACAGACCGCCGTTCGTTCTCTCCCCCATCAGCACCGAATGAGGAAAAAGCGGAAGTCAGCTCTCCAGCCTTTAGTCAGGGAAACTTAGGCCAAAGTTGGATGGAGCTGCCGAGCTTCGGTTAAAAAATGAACCCCTGTAACTTGTGATGTTAAAAATCGTCCAGTTTTATTGAATAGCTCTGATAGATCTTCCGCTGCATCGCGTAGCATTAAAGACTGCCTTAACTTTTCTTTTGGAGAATCCATGGCTTTCCTGGAGCTCCGACGTCATGTCTTTGGTAGAATTTTTATGAAATCGGTATCGATGCCGTGGAAAATACGCAGTGATGATGCAGCACTTGGACTCACAAAAACTGGAGGAGAAATCCACGCAAAGCAAAGATATAGCTTGCTTGCCCTACGGTGCTCGTGAAAATTCCATCAAATATCGTACGATTTTGGGTAGATGCCTGACCCAGAAGTCGTTTTTCCATGACAGCCGTTTGGAATTGCTCAACAAAGGCTATAAAAGGTGTTAAGTTCCTAATTACGATCGAGTATGAGGGTCCTCTTTCTGAGTCAGTGAAATTTTGTGCTATCCCTCCACATAAATAAAACTTATTTTGTAAATATAATCAGTTGAGATATCTTTTTTTACTATTCTAACGAATAAATGTGCCAGTTGACTATGCAATTCAAGAACTGTAACCGATCTGCTAGGTAGATATTCAGTATACGCATTCAATGTACAGCCAGCGTTTTTTTTATACAGATTACGAAACATACAACTACTCAGATAATATTATCTGATGTGGTCGACGCGGCTTCCACTAGTGCATGATTCAATATGTTCACTACTGTTACCGGTAAGAGATACTTTTCCAGTAGAGTTATAGAGTTAATTTATGGAAACGAAACATTTTCAATTAATTCTTCATGTAGTGCGACTCCTCTTTATTGGAAGGTCCCAATCAGGAGTCCAATAAAGTATGTTTCCAGATCACCTCTCGGATATGCGCGACTTCTTGCTCAAAGCGCCCGCTTGAATTCTCATTAAATCTCCCGGAATTCATCTAAAGTTCCCAAGTTTCCTGGACTTCCAGTTCACTTCAGAGATCTTGGAACATTTTTTGGGGGTAGGTGTTATTCTTCCTAAGAGCTTTTGGTGAAATGTAATCTTGAGGTTTGTGTGAGTTGGTATCTGGGACGAATCTCTTGGTGACGTAGCACTTTGAGAAATCCAGAAGTATCTGGTGGAAGGTGTTAATTACTCTATCTGGTATAGCGATGACTTGTTTCAGTTACGATAGGTCATATGCGTTTGTTCACAAGCTTTGATAATATTTCTTTTTGTTTGTATTACGATACGTTTCACTGTATCTCTGGGTTGTCTCCTAACTATAGGAATAAGTTAATACCTTTCTTTATGTGAAATTCCATCAGATATCGTTGTCAAATTACTTTTGGGATTTTCCTTGAATTTTCGAAATTTTTACTGTGCTTTGAGTGAGACTGTGTCCGAGATTAGTCTCTGCATGGTTACAAACCTGATGAGATTTTCCTTAAAAATTACATAATTTATTATTCCAAATGTGAGGTGATATCTTAAATTTGTCGTTGGTTACAACATACAACCTAACGGTCATCACCTCACATATTCAACATATTTATAATTTTGTTGTTGGTTACGCTGATAATGTGACTTTGCTGACTGTTTGCGAGAATCCTAGTTATAGGTTAGAGGTTTCGGAATCCATTCAACGTGATTTGTGGGTGACTGAGTCATCGTGTTCGAGGTGGGGGAAGAGACTAAATGCAGATAAGACTATAACTATGCCGTGTCTACAGGTCACGTACAGTGAGACCTGCTATCCCAAACTCATACTGAATGGTGTGTAGCTTCCTGTGGTTAATGACTTGGTAATCTTGGGTGTCAATTTTGATCCTAAGCTGACGTTTGAGGCCCACATTCGTTCAGTAGCCTCACAAGCATCGCAGAAAATCGGATCGGTCTTAGGCCCCGTTCACACATGTACTACACCACACCACGCAACGTCACACAACACGTGTTGAAAGGTCGTTCGCACAAGCACCACATCACACAACACGCTAGTGTTTGCTAATTATCCTTAAGTCCAGCTTTACATGTGTATTCCCTTGTTCAAACGCTCACACGAGAATCCAATGTGATTTGAATAAACTTAGGTTTGTCATATTACTTACAAACAGCACTGCTAATTACGTGTGCGGTACAGTTGAATAAAAAGTTAATGCTGCACATCTTTCTTTCCGAAATAAAACCAGTCAGGAGTTACCAGATGCTTCCATTTAGCACTCAAAATCCATTGCTAATATTATATATTTAATAGGAACAATCTAAATTGCTGACCAGTTTTATGAATGTGTAAGAAAATATAACAATGGGTCAGATCTCTGTCTTCTAGCACCGTGTTGAGCCTTGTTGCAACGTGTGTCGAGTCGTGTCTACAAGCGTACGTGTTGAGCGGTGTTGCGTCGTGTGGTGTGCGAACGGCTGCCGTCACACGCGGTAGGAATAGCACAGCTTCAGGCACGGATACAAAGGCTACGAACGGAGCCTTGTGCGACATACTTGGAAGGTGTTTGGCTTGGGAGAGTTGACACGTCTCTCTGCTTTAGTTGCTATGTCCTCCCCCTTTCGGTATATTGCTCCTTCGTCTCGGGTTTTGCTGCCGATTGTCATCTGAGTTTGACAGAGTGGTACGTCGATGTGAGTTTATGCTGGATGGCGTTGTGCTTGTGATCTGGCGCATCGTCGCAGAGTTGGTGGGGTTTACTTTCTCTATAAAATATACAATAATTGCCGTACCAATCCACTGTCGGTTTTTCTTCCGAAACAATTTGCTCGGCTCGCCATACTCAGCGTGCTGATGACCTTCATGAGTTTGTCCTGGAACCGATACGATGTCATACGAGCTAGAACTCTCGTTCGGTTGTTCCATTATAATTATGTAGATGCTTGGAATAATCTTCATGGCTCTGCTTTTGTTGGTGCGGCCATTAGCAGCTTTAAGCAATCTATAAACAGAGTAATTCTGTGATTTTTATTTCTCCCTTTCTTTCTTTTCTGGTTTGGCGGGTTGCGTGGTGGTTGATAACTTTATGGAGTTCTTCCGTTCTCACGTCGCCAGTGTGGTGCATTTCTAATAATAATATTGATGATAATAATAAATGCCGACACAACAAATTACTTCCAAAAATAACACTGGCAGGCAACGCAGTATTGCAATAATAAAGTCTGGGAACCCTTGGACGAGCAATCGACGTGCGTGGGACAACCAGTTAGGAAATAATGGATGAGGCAAGAAAAAGTCTTAGTTTGAGTGTATAGGCGTGGAATGCACCCAAGTGAGTTAGAGACAGTGTCTGAATAGTAACAAAGCCTAAAGTACTTAAAGGAGTCTAATGGAAGCTGACTTTCTGAATGGTAGATGCAGAATGGACTAATATAACAACCCTAACGCCATGTTAGTGATTATGCTCGCTCAAGCTTCCTAAATTTAAGACTGTACGTAGGAAGTCTCTGTAGTAGATATTTCAAATTGATGATGGTTGGCAGGGCGGATAACGATACCTGAGCTGTCCGTTCATGGATATGACAAGGCCATGTTATAGTGTGGGCCCGAATTAGTTAGTTAGTTATAAACTTTGTTTAACCTCCGTAGCCGCAACTCAGGCGTTCCAACAGAGATGAGTGTGTAGTATTTAAATACCACATAATTTGTCGCGTGGCCTACGTGCGCTACTACGGGCTGGAAAATAGGCGCAAAACATAGTAGAAGATACTCGAGTGGTCGGCCTCTTTCACGGCCCTCCCTCCACACGAGAGAGATGAGAGAAGTCCCGCGGACTAGGTACGCTATCTCGATCGACAGCCCACTTCGCGGAACAGAAAAGGAAATAGAGAGCCTACCTAACTTTACAATACTAACCTCGTCAGCAGGAACTGCGGCCAGATGCTACATCTCCTGCGGAGAAGGCACTCGGGACCCTTGGGTGCGTGATGCCCAAACTGGGCCCGAACTTTGATAACTTTGAGTAGTGAAATGAAGATAAGCCTCGGAATTGAGTGCTACATAACGGGAATTCAGCGAGCGCCTGCGCAAACGATGTCGAATATTTAGCGCTGGGAGTTAAGAGAAAACAAAAGATTGCTTCAGCTTCACTAAACGCGAGGGAAGTTGATTCTTGTGGAGCAGAGTAGGCGGCGGGCAAGTGCAAGCACGTGACGATAGGAAGAAGCTATAGACGTGCCTCGGTTCTCTTCGTAAGGCGACAGGTAACAACGCTCGGGTGGCATCGTCTGTCTGTTGGCCACGTTGCTTGGTATGAATCAAGTCATAAAACACAAACGACGATGAAAATGGCTTCGCTTGTTGTCAGCAATGAAAAATATTTATGTAATTACGTCATGCAATTGAATTAAAGCTAAAGCACTCTGCGGGAGCGCATATCTCCTCCGCCAAGCAAGGCAACGGTAACGAAATATTCATATTGGTTTGAAACTATTATTTCCATTGTATCAACACCACAATCGCATTATTTGTGCCTTTTTACAATAACAATGGCTTTTGTGATTTTCTTGAAAATCCGTTCATAACTTATTGAGTTATGCTGCTAGCAAACATTGGTCAAATACACAGACCAAGCGATCATCACCAAAATTTAATTATTTATGTCTTTTAACATTATTAACAATTCCTGTACATTTCATGAGGATGCGTTCACAACTTTTTGGACTATTTTGCAAACAAGCATAAAATTAAATACAAACAAACGAACGAACAAACGGATCATCACAAAAATTTTGTCATTCACTGCTCGTGATTTACCTAACAACTCACGTACGTTTTATAAAAATCCGTCCCTAACTTTTTTGTGTTATGAAACTAAGAAAAAAATGGGAAGACAAACAATGGTTGAACGGATCTTCATCAAAAGTTAATCATCTATTGCTGTTACCACGCCTAACAATCCCTGTAAATTTCGTAAAGATCCGTCTATAACTTTTGAGTTATCTTCGTGACAGACAGAATAACAAATCCATGGACACGACAAAAATAGAACCTCCTTGGCGGAGGTAAAAAAAACATAGACTAGCATAATTTTCCACCTCAACTGCAAGGTACTAAAATTAATATTCACTACAGGGATGATAGTAACTAAACCGTCAGTTTGAAACTGGCAAATTCCCAGCGACCAAGGACTTTACTTTCTGTCCTAGATCTAAAAAGGCATTCGGCACTGTTGATAGGGACCTTTCAGTGAAAAATATTAGATCATTATGGCGTCTGAGAAAATATTAATGTTCTTATTTGGAATTACTTGAGCAACAGAAAACAATATGTCGAAATTGACAGGTTACATTTAGAGACTAAGAGTGTTGATATCGGGGTACCACAGGGCTCTGTTCTGAGACCGCTTTCATTCAATTTTTCCATAAACGATATAGAGTAGTCTATTTAAGAGGTATGAAATCTATTCTTTTTGCCGATGACGCTGTCTTTTAGCTCAGATTTTTCTTCACACACGGTTTTAAACAAACTTTTACAACTTATAAATAAACTGTTCTTGTGGCTGGCCCCCAATAAATTAACCCCTAACGTCGAGAAAACAAAGCTCATGATTTCTACCCCCGTTAATGCTGCCCAATTACCAGATGTGTTTTTATGGAGTGAAATTGGAATGGGTCGAGTCCTTTGAATATTTAGGTATAAGCATTGATAGAAGTCTTAGGTTTTCTACTAACACAAATAATATGTGCAATACACTTAGTAAAGCTAAAAGTGCAATATATTCTGTCTTCATATTATTGTCGATAGATGCACTAATTACTTTATACTATTCTCTGCGTTGCTCGCATTTGACTTATGTCATCATAAGCTGGGGAGGAGCACCGGATAATGTTTGCAGGTGAATAAAGGTGATTATGAACGACACATTGCGAATAATCATTAATGTCAGAAGGGACAATAATAATGTTCAAACTCTGTCGACTAATGAAATGTATACCAAATTGTCCCTACTGCAATTCAAAGAAGTTTATCATTGCTTTCTTCTTAAATTTTCAGAGATGACTATGTCCGGAGAAACTCACTTTTACAGTCATTTTCTTCCATTTATTTCGAATTATCGCCATGACACGAAAAATGATCTTTTTAAACTTCCTAATGTTAGGCTTGATTTTTAAAAATCGTTCAACCGTCTTCCTATACGCCAATGTTTTTAATCGCCTACCACACAAACTAGTGGAACAAATGTCACATTATAGTTACCTCCGCCTAGGAGGTTATGTTTTCGTCGGGTTTATCTGCCGGTCTTTCTGTCTGTCTGTCACCAGGATAACTCAAAAAGTTATGAACGGATTTTACCAAAATTTACAGGGATTGTTAGGTATGCTAGGAGGAACAGACGATTAACTTTTGGTGAAGATCCGTCCGTTTGTCTGTTTCAATTTTTTCCAATGCAATAGCTTAAAAATTTATGGACGGATTTTTATTAAATTTATATGAATTGTTAGGCATATTATAAAGAGTAAATAACCAAATTTCTGTGATGATCTGTTTGTTCGTTCGTATGTTTACAGCTGTGATTGGTTTTATGTTTGTTAGCGCAATAACACAAAAAGTTTTCAGGGAATCTTTATGAAACTTACAAGAATAGTTAGTAATGTTAAAAGAAATAAATGATTAAATTTTCGTTCAGATCGGTTGATTCGTTTCTATGTTTGAGTTGTGTTTGTCAAAATGTTTGTTACGCAATAACACAAAAAGTTTTGAATGGATCTTCATGAAATTTGCAGGAATTCTTAGTAAAATAATGTTAAAAGATATAAATGATGAAAATTTGGTGCAGATCGGTTAGTTTGTTTGTATATTTGACCTATGTTTGTCAAAATGTTTGCTAGCAGCATAACTCAAGCAGTTATGAAAGGATCTTCAAACAAATTGTAGGAACTATTAATGCTATTAAAAGGCACATATGATTAGATTTAACAGTTGATACCATAGAAATAAATAATTGTTTCAGAGCAAACTTAAAATTTGTTATCGTTGCTTTACTTGGCGGAGGCATGCGCTCTCACAGTGCTCTAGTTTTAAGCAAGCTTTTCAACGATATTGTTTACGTAGTTATGGAGATATAAAGTAAAGATAAATAATTGATTCAAATGTTGTAACGTACATTATCAAGTCATTGTACGAAGATATGCTTTATGCCCATAAGTGTTGCGCACTTTTAGGGGCTTGTTTTTAATTTTACTAGCGTGTATACTACTAGGCTTGTAAACATGGAATTGTATTTGTAAAATTGAGAACAATAAAGGTTAAAAGATTAGTTAGTTGGCCGGCTAATTAGGTCGTCATAGTAGCTAGTCCGCTTGTTAGTAAGTTATTTAGTCGCTATATTGTTGGTTACTTAGTCAATATGTTACTTTCAGTGTCTCTTCATACAACACGGCGCTGCAAGAGGAAAATGGAAATGACATGTCTCATAGATACCTGGGATACCAAGAAAGAAATCAGGAAGCCCGAATACGTAACACCGCGAGAGGGGGCAAGTCTGGCACAAAAAGTAAAACGCTGTCAGCCGCAGCAGGAAGAGAAAGAAAGCTAATTGGGTCCTCCTGGGGCGCGACCCCTCACAGCATGGATGGGTCAGTACGATATTAATTAGAGCAAGTAATACTATGACTATCGGCCCATTCAATGGTCTGGGGAGACTGTCAACTTGATGCAACCAACTGCCAATACAAGAATCAAAACTCTCAGGTTCAAGTTTGCTTTACGTCTACCATAGTTGAAAATTTAACGTGACTAGATCATATTATAATAATTTGCCCTGCTAATATAACTCCTATTTGAAAAGAAACAGGCCTAGAGTGAATGCATTGTTTAAGCTTCCCTAGAAAACAACTATGGTATTTCAAGAGAAAAACAAGGAAGGGATCTGTAGTACGTCAATAGATACTCGGTACTCATGCACGAGGGCGTTGCCACACAGGATCAACACGCATTGGGACAGCAAGTCGGGAGAAGACGAAGGCAGATCGAATAAAGCACTGTGAGTAGGAGTAGGTAAATGGAAGGCTGAGGCTTATATAATTTATATTTAAATTTAGTGATTTATTTAATTGTACCCTACAGCTACAAAAGAGCAAGAATAATCATCGATTTCAATACGAGAATAACAGCTCATAAAAAATTCCATTGAAATAATTTGCGAAAAGATTCACTGGTCGGTCGCTATTCCACGGTAACCTTTAGACGTCCACGAGGACCATTTGGTCACCCTTCAGATAGTATTATACTTACGAAAACTGGCAAGTTTTTCTATGGGTCTGTTGTTGAGGGACAAAGTCGGACTTGCCACTGCAACGCATTAAAGAGGGTAAAAGCGAGAGACGTGAGAACCCGAATGGCACCGAGAGCCGAGGGGAACCGATACACGACAGATGACCCCCGTTTCTGTAATAACAAATGAGGAAGGACAAAAACGAACAAACGATCTCACTTATATCTGGGAGAAGACATTTGGCACAAGCAGAAAATCATTGTCCTGAAGTCCTTCTGCCTAAGAATAAACTATTGTTTTCCTGAATCGAGGCACAGCTCACGATCACCCAGGCCGGGCGAATTTTACTGCCCTGACCCTATGGCTCATCCTATGCCCAATGAGAGGCATCAACTTAGTGACCTGACGAAGAGCATATGCGTATCATTACTTGAACGTGTCCTACATTTTCGTTTGAGAGCTTTACCCAAATGCAACTGCTGACCAATTTAATATTTTAATTCGCTAATTTATACTATTATTAAAACTTCACGCTTGAGCTCCCACGGACAGGTAATACAACCCAAATGAAGCATCTTGCAACACCGGGCAGCCCAAAACGCTGTTAAAGGAAATCCAGCAAAGCGCCATTAACAGCTGACTTAAACGCCTGCAGGCTCATCCTTTATTAACTATCTGTACCAGCCAGTAGGAATACAATAGGACAAAGAACCCTGGTCTCAAAATAACACGACCTGGTCAAAATACAGTTAAATGTTTACAGTCAATCGAGACTCACCACTTTGCATGGTATTTGGTCAATACCCTGTCACATACTGCGTCCATTATTCTTCGGTGCAACTACTTTGCAACAATCGAAACATGTTTTTCTTTGACGTGGGATATCAACAATAATTGTCAGATGTCCCATTTCATATTCATTTAACACAACTATTCTTTCAAGATTCTAGACATATCTGTCCGGTCCGTATCTAATATGTTATGTATTGTTTACTGCTTCTAGTCTATTTAATTCTTTACGACAACTGCAATGTGACCATTCCGCCGATTTTAAGAAAATAATACATTGCTTTCATGTTTCTGTAGTGCAACAATAAAAACTCTTGCGTATTATCCTTCTAACAACCGAGACATAATCATCCGTGCATGTGGTCAGTATCCAATCCGACATATAGCTAGTCCATGCGTCTTTCTAAACCACAACTATTCTTCCAACAGTCAAGACGTATCCGCTCAGTCAATATCCAAATTGTCAGATATCGTTTTCCAAGTTCCGTCTCATGGACGTTCATTTTAAACATTGGGAAGCGCATCTAGAGCAGTGCACCATTATTCCTAGAAAATGCGCACTTACAGAAACACGCCAGGGACCAAACGGTGCATGAGTGTCTGGAGCCGAAGACCTCCATTTCTTGCTCCTCTATGCCTAGTCTCGCTGGTCGTTAAGTTAGCATAACAATGCTATAGGATCCTCGAATGCCCCGAATAAAATCGTCCAAACATCCCCGAAACAATGGATTGGACCCCCGCCATTTTCGAGAATATTGTTCTGATCTCACATTTTTAGTGGATGCCCAAGAATACGCGGGCTTTGTTGTCGCAGCTTTGGAGCGGTCGTTGTCGGAGAGGAGTAGAAAATTTTTCTCTGCTCTTCAAAAACTTCCAAAAATGCCGAAAATGAGAAGAATAATTATCCTGGCTGGCGTCAAAGGCTCGTTTTTCCCATTTTCTGGAGTTTCGAGTAAATATTTCGACATTTGCAGAGAAATAGCAACTAAGTTGGATGAATACTGTATTCATGCCTACTCTATTCTATACAGTAACTCTCATTGATAAGTGTACTGCAATTACGCAGGTGTCAACATTGATGACTTAGTTAATACTATGTCAGTCATTTAAGCTTCATGGACATAACTATGTATGGTGATTTAAAAGAGGCAAAAGAACAAAAGAAGGGACATGTAGAATGTATGTCGATAGAACCGTGGAACCAATGCACGAGGGCGAATCAACGCACATGGGATCAAGTCAGGAAAGAAGAAAATGAACAGAACAAAGCAGCAACATGAGCATGGGAATGGAAGGAAGCGAAGTGGGCACGAACGACAGACGTCCCGAAGGCTAAGCTAATGGCTAAGGTAACATACAAAATTTCTGGTATGGCTGCTGATCACCACATAGGTAGCGTGGGCGCACTGATGACTTAACCAGGATAAAAAAATAATACCAAAGTGGCTACGAGCCCTGTTATACACCAACGTTTCGGATTATTGAAAGCCTATCATCAGTGTTCTACATACAGAAAGAGTTATTGTAAAAGGTGTTTAACCCTTTTTTCTACGAAAATTCCATTCTTGCTATGAGGTTCTAAAAGAAGCTCATAGAAGAAACTATCATTGTAGTCACTTGAGCTCACCTATAGTTTAGTTCAGCCGTAAATAAAATACTATCACTGACTTCAGACGGGTTGTTAAATATGTTGTCCAAATTTCGAGAGAAAGAAATAACGCACTGGTTTTAATAATCAAAATTTTGATGCGGCATCTGACGATGTCGTCAGTACCGAAAGGGTTAAGAAATGCAGCCATAAAGGTATTTTAGGCAATCATGAAACTACAATAAATATAAAGCGAACATCGCATAAGTTTAAAAAAATTAGGATTCTAAAATGCGGGGGTCAGCAGTGGAGTGGGTAGCCTCTAGAATAATGAAACAATAATTGTTCATGGGAACACTATCGTATCCTTTTATAAAAATAGCACGGAGCAATTCGTACATGACAAAAAAGCTGCACATTAATTTTGTCGAGAGACAGTTCGGAAAGTCGTGCAAAGGTTTAAGGAAACTGGAAAACCACGCAATGGTTCAGGCAAGGGAAAAAATAGTCCATTCGAACTTAGCGTCTTATCAAAGCCACGAGAGCAAAATAAAAAAAGTAATCAGAGACATTCTGCTGTAAAATTAACCACAGAAGCTGGGGCTAGTCAGACTAGATTGCATCAACTCCTAAAATAAGATATCTTGGGATATAATTGTCATTGTTATTAAGACTACTAGCTCGAGTCACCCCGGATAG
Organism: Parhyale hawaiensis; assembly: GCA_001587735.2. Lineage (NCBI taxonomy): Eukaryota > Metazoa > Arthropoda > Malacostraca > Amphipoda > Hyalidae > Parhyale > Parhyale hawaiensis. Next base: position 986,279 of record LQNS02277603.1, on the reverse strand, counting down.
GTAGTCCAACCCAAATGAAACGTTATACAACACCGAGAAGCCCCAAACGCTGCCAAGAAAAATTCATCAGAAAGCCATCAGCAGCTGACTTAAACGCCCGCAGACCAATATGATCAATAGCCAATCCCGGGAATGAATTCCAGATTCCAGACCAAAACGGATCAGAGCAGAAAACACCGATTGAACTGACGAGCCTGTCACCTTACAGTCGCTGAAGTGAATGAGCGCGCATTAACTGCAGCACGTGCATTTCTCCCAAAGGCTTTGAGCGCAGGGACAGAAGAATACAACCAATATCGTTCTCTGTTGAATGCTTTACAAAACATCAAAAGGCCGGCCACCCCACGTCTATGGGACAGATTCAATGCACACAACCTGCTGCCGGAGCTAACAGTTGTAGTACTATTCTCCTAGTTTAAGCCTCCCTACCCACAGTGTACACTGTGGTCCAAAGAGAGAAAGAAAGAAGGGACATAAAGAATGTCACGAGACACGTGGAACCAATGCCTAAGTCAACGCGCATTGGAACAGCAAGTCGGAAAAAAGAAGAAGAACAGAACAAAGCATCATCGGCAGGAGAACAAAGAAGAAATGAAGCAAAGTGGGCACGATAGACAGACGTCGCGAAGGCCTAGATAATGGCTAAGGTGACCTACATAATCCCCCTGCATGGGGGTGTTGCTCCCCATATCAAAGGATGGGCGAATCTGCCTGAGCTAACAAGTCGGACCAGCAGATACAAGTGACTGCCAGGAGCCGAAGCTCAGACCGTCGAGTAATGTTCCGACACCGGCAGCTAGAAATCCTAAAACAATGGGCGGAGCACATATTTCTGACCAAAACACAGAATTTACTTTCCGCAGGAGCCCGATATTACTGGAAGCACGTGACAGATGATGCCTAACTATGCGCCTCAAATGTAAGCTTCTCATCAAAGACAACACCAAGAATCTCCAGTGAGCTAGACACCTGAAACAAAATGTCCTCTAATCTTCAGAGAGGGATGCTGGTGTAAAAGTGCCCAAGATGGACTGACAATCATAATCTTATGAAGCTGAATGCCGGCATTTAGCTTCATACTCCAGGTAGAACACCATGCACTGATGTGCGACAGGTTCCTATTTAGAGACTGGGTGACAACGTTACGCATGCCAGGAATCGGTATCACAGCTATCAAAGCGGAAGCGTCAGCAAAGTTAATTATCTTGTTATCTTGCGAAGAGAGCATATCACTAGTGTACATCACAAACAGCAGCGGGCCACGTACGCTACCCTAAAGGACGCCCGATACCACTGCCATTGGGTCACCATTAAACTGTCGACAGACACTCGTCGGTCGCTCAGAAACAAAGTCATGAATAATTGAACCACACCAGTCACACCAAAAGACTCCAACTTGTATAGTAGATTGCAATGGTTGACCCCGTCCAACGCTGCACTGAAGTTCAACTGTACAAAACGTGCTTCAGAGTGACAATCCAGAGCTAACTGTATGGGGTGTGACACAGACAACAATGCGTTACAACCACCCAAACGAGCCCTGTAGGCAAACTGACCGGAAGGCAGCAGTCCAACAACCACAAGAAAATGACCCAACGTAGAAGCCACCAGTTTCAAACACCTTCGACAGAATGGGCGTAAGGGCAATAGGTCGGTAATCGCCGACATTTGGCTATATTGAACCTTTGGGAATGACCGTAATGGTCTCAGTGCGCCAACAACGGGGAATACTTTCCGACCGTATCAGGAGCCGGAAGATGCCTTCAAGCTTATGGGCTGTTTCACATTTGCGTTTTTAAACGCCGCGGCGAAGAAAATCCGTCGCAATTAAGTCTATCTTACAATTGTTTCAAAAGAAACCTTTCACACGGTCGATATTAATACCGCTGTGTTTTCCCCTCAACGTGGCCGAGGCTCCTGCTAAAAATTTATGAATTTATTTAAAATGATTGTTAATCATTCCTAATAAATGCTAATAGTCAGTGGATTTGAAATTATTACGTGTTGATGATAAGACATATATTGATGCTGTAAGTTTATCTTATTTATATAATTATACATATACCCCATTGACACGTTTTTGCCGCGGCGATAAAAAAAAGCAATTGTGAACACATCTAGCGATGCGTCATTTTCGCCGCAGCGATTAAAAACGCAAAGGTGAAGTGGCCCTAAGGGCAAAAACACCAACAAATTTCTTATAAAACTAGAGTACTCTGAGAGCGCATACCTCCGCCAAGTAAAGCAAGGGTAACAAACTTCAAATTGGCTCTGAAACAATTATTTCTTTTGTAGCAATTCCTAAATTTAGTCATTTGTGCCTGTTAATAGTATTAATAGCTTCTACAATTCTTTTAAAGATCCTATCATAACTGTTTGAGTTAAGCTATTGACAAACATTATGGCAAACACAAGTCAAACATACAAACGAACGGACCGATCTGCACTAAACTTTCATCATTTATATCTTTTAAAATTACCAAGAATTCCTGCAAATTTCTTGAAGATCCTTCCAAAACTTTTCAAGTTATTGCGTAACAAACATTATGACAAACACAACTAAAACACAGAGACGAATCAGCCGATCTGCACTAAAATTTAATCATTCATTTCTTTCAACATTACTAACAATTCCTGTAAGCTTCATAGAGATTCACAGAAAATTTTTTGTGTTATTGTGCTAACAAACGTAAAATCAAACACAGTAACAAACATACGAACGATCCCACAGACCATCACAGAAATTCGGTCATTTACTCTTTGTAATATACCTAACAATATATGTAAATTTCATAAAAATCCATCCACAAATTCTTGAGTTATTGCATTAAAAAAAATGAAACTGACAAACAAACGGGCGGATTTTCACCAAAAGTTGATCATCTGTTCTTCCTAACTTGCTTAAAAATCCCAGTATATTTCGTTAAAATCCGTTCATAACTTTTTGAGTTATCTTGGTGACAGATAGAAAGATAGACAGACAGACGAACCCGACGAAAACGAAACCTCCTAGGCGGAGGTAATAAAGACAACAAAATGCAATAAAAACACGAACTTGCGATTAACTTATGAATGCATGAGATTTGACAAGAGCTGACACATCTTCAATCTCTAGTGTGTTGGCATGCTGCGTAATTTGGTTTCCACTGATGAAAGAAATTCGACGTTCAACAAACTCTAAATCATCAAAACAATAGTTTGATGTAGAGATACGGTAGATGAGTGAGAGGCAGATGAGTGGCACGACGTCAGAATCCGTTGTCTTTAAAAGTTTGAGCTGCAATCTCTACCACTGGGAGGACTCCTCTGGTTTTTTGTTCCTGCGGCAGTCAACTAACAGCCAGAATACATTTCTGACGTATTAGAAGCAGAGCTGCTTCCCTGTCACCTGATCAATTGGCTGGTGCACCTGGGAGTATCCTGCTACAGGACTGGGCTCCGTCACATGGCTTCAACTTGACTCAAAACCTGGATTCTTGCGCACACTCCAACGTTCCTGAGCGATGAAGAATGGCCATCCAGGAGCCTGAATTTGAATCTGCAAGACTTCTGTGTGATGGATCTTGAAGAGTAAGGGTGCTGGCACACCAAATACAGTTCAGCGAGAAGCTGGCAAGCAGGTAGGCTGGCAGTTTTTGAGAAGCACGTAATGCATTGGAGCACCCACACTGCACTGCCGCTGTTCGGTGTGCGCGCTCCAGTGCATTCATTACCTTGCTTCTCAAAAACTGCCAGCCTGCCTGCCTGCCAGCTTCTCGCTGAACTGCTTTTGGTGTGGCGGCACGCTAAGGTCAGCAGAACTCTGCATTATTAGCATTACAGCTTGAAGTAAAAGCTGCACGAAGATTGGGTTTTGATTATCCAGAAAAGTGTTTCGTGCCTCCTATGCAGCTTTCCAAAGTAGATTGAAGTCGGTCATTAAAAAAGGAGACAATATTGAATAAATTTTGTTGATTATTGTTAAAGCGTCTTTGAGTTATATGCCCTTCTAATAAATTTTATATGTTTTATAATTAATTTTTCTGCGAGACAATTGATAAAGCATTTATTGTAATAATCACAGTGGACCCGGTATTTCATATGTAAATTTAGGGATCCGTAGTCATTGTGACAGTGCACGAAGAGACAAAATTAAAGAGACTTGCTCTGTATTCAGAACGTATACGCAACCCAAACAAAACAAAGAAAGTACTGCGCATGGAGACCGTTGGTGACGATGTCAAGAATGAAGAGAGAAATAAATCTCAGGGAAATTATTATATTTAAAGAAAAGCGGGCATGGAAAGCAGGATGTTCCGAAGGCTTAACAAAGGCAAGGGTAGCGCCAAAATTCTCCATGGAACGAGACTGTCATATGGAATAAATGAGGATTCTCTATATCCTTCACTTCACATAGCGAACAAAAAGACGAGACCATTACAAGGCCAAGGCTTCCCTTGCAGTAACTATCGTAGGAGACCACATTTCTTGCCCGGAATATCCGGAGAACCATAAAGAAGACGGCAGCCTATCTCCTTTCTTCGTATTCGTCACGCCATCAACAAAATGCCGGCACCTTTCTCTTTCCATTATATTCATCAGGCAATCGGTCGCCAAAGGAAACTATGTCAGCAAAGTTTCCGCAAAACACCCAATCGTTGTCCTGCATTTCTCGGTCCATAGAGGGCGCGTCGACACATCACAAGAAGAGATTCTGATTTTTCCGCAGGACAACTTTACGAAGCTATCATACAATGCGCAGATCTTTATCTATGAAAGAGGGCAACAGTTCTTTGGCTGTGATGATGGGCCTTGCGTTAGCTCCGTGAGATACTTCTGCACGAGTTCTTCGGAAGTATTAATACAGGAGGACTGGAGTTATTTCTGGCTTTATCTGGGCCAGCAGATTCGTGCGTCTCGTCCTCTCAAGAATTAGCCTCAGAGACTTTTATTATGAAGGGAATCTATATTAAAATATTCATATTCCTTAGCCTGAGTGATGAATATGTTAGTTTAAGCTTCACTAAGCATCGCGTGGTGCTTCGACAGAGGAAATTTTAAGACGCCGTCATATATGTTAAGGAAAATAGAAACACCGAATTCACACGCAATAGCAAGTGGGGAAGAAGTGACAGACCATATAAAGGAATGTTTGCAAAAGTTTACAAAAAGGAATGAACAGTGAATACGAAACAACGGTGCAATGGCGCCGGACTAAAACACTTTTTTCACAACTTTCTAATATCTGAAACTTCAATGCGGCACCAAGTGAACAGTCAACTTCTGACAGGCGTTCTATGTTACGACGATGTTTCAGTACAGAGAGCTAGCAGAGGATTATTCTAAAGATCTAACCTCAATTAGATATTAATGTAAATCCTTGCTGCCGCTTCTTTACGGGCCTAAGGAACCCCTCAACCATACTGCTAATGGTGTTATTCTTACAGAAAAAACTGACGTCTTATGTGGATGGCCTCTGAAATGAATCATTGTTAAGTGAATGGAAAGCAAATTTTCAGTCCATACTGGAGTTTCAACCACTTTGGCTGTCGGTGGTGCTCGGACGTCAGGCGGTGGCAACGCGTCTGGAGGCGTTGCCACGGCGGCATTTCCAACGCGGGGTCATACTTTGCTGGGCAGTTTCACAGTAGTTCTGCCGTAGCGTTCGTAGTGGATGCGTCAGCAGTAAAAAAAAAACGCCACGTTTTAAACGCTAATGTAAAAGGGGCCTATAGCACGCATAGCGATTCTGCGGCGCCTAAAACGCCGTATTTTCAACGCCCAGTATAGCTTCCATAAAATACAACGAGGTGCCAGAAGTAAAAACGCAGCATTTTAAACGCTAATACAAAAGTGGCCTTAGACTGGTTTGAGATACAACAGGGAACACATACTCGAAAAACTAATGTTCATGTTCGAGCACCGAATTGATATTGTTGCATACCTTGTTTAAGCATCCTTACCCACAGCGTGTACTGTGATCCGGAGAGAATAAAAAAGTAGGGACGTATGTTATGTCAACAGAAACGTGAAACACACCCACAAAGAAACATGGGAACAGCATGCCGAGAAAAGCAGTAGGTAGTGCACTGAAATACCCGCTCGTGACCTTTGACCTCTAGGCTCCTCCCACCGCTCGCCCCCCGCTCGCCCCCCCCCCCCTTTTGACCCAATCACGTCACAGGGTCCTCCCATAACTGGTTTCGACCTTCATTGCTCCGCCTCCATATTTTCTTGAAATTCTTTGGTTTTGCCGATAATTCGCCATATTCCAGTATGTATATTGATACTTTCACCATACTCTTGTCATATCACTCATGTCATAGTCTTCTAAACCCCTCCCACCGCTCTGATTGTTTGATCTGTCATTTTTGTTTCGATATCAGGAACCAGTTTGCTTCATCCTCACTCCTGATCGGTTAACCATAATTTTATGTTGTTTTATTATCCCCGCAAATTTTCCAATATGTAAGGGTGTTATCTTAGATTTTTATTTTTAATTTCCTTCCATACAGGATTGACCCATTCACCAAATAAATAACGCCGAACGGTATATATCTATTTCAAACATTCCGTGGAATATGAGTTTCCCGCTAATTTTTTTACTAAAGACCGCAACCGTATTGAACTCAGGCTAGTATACGTTTATTTTCCATGCTTTTATCAATCAGAAAACTACTAGGATATATTAAATTTTCTTTGTTTATAATTTTTCTTGCGCAAAGTATATCTTAACCATCAGGTTTCTTTATCATGTCGAAATTTTCTCCAGGTATGTATGTGAAACTCCCTCCACCAAATTTTCTGTAGATCCTCAAAGAAAATGACGAGAGGAGACACATAGCTAGTTTCTCATATTTTTTATGAAGTGTATATTCATCCCACAGGTTTTATTATCATGTTGCAATTTTCCTAAGGGTGGTATGACACCCTCCATCTGCCTAAATTTTCTATACACTCATCAAATAAAAACTATAGAAGCTGGTACTTATTCACTTCCGAATTTCTCACCGAGTTTGAAGTTCCCCCTAATTTTAGACTTTGTTTCGCACTCATTCTAGGTTTCGGCTTCTATACGCTTATTTTCTATGCATTCCTCCCAAAGAAAACGATTTGGCGGTACTTGCTATTTTCTCATCCTGTTTAGGCTTTGTACCTATCCAAGAGATTCTGTTTACAAGTCTGTGGCATAAGTATGGTGACAAAAACATGGTGAAATTATCAATTAAAATACATACTGAAATAAGACGAATTATCGGCAAAAATCGAAAAATTCAAAGAGGCGGTGCAACGAAGGTCAAGAACAGTTATGGGAAGACCCTGTGACGTCCTTGCGTCAAGGGGCTGGGCAAACGCCGGGGGCGGGACCTGGAGGTCAAAGATCAAAGGTCACGAGCATGTATCGCAGTGCACAACCCACTACTATGAATTAAGAGGTAGAGCAGGAGAAACCATCACCAGAAAATTAGATTAGATAGGCGGCAGTCGACGAACCAATAGGCCCATTCCCAAAGAGACACCGGAACTGCCGGAACTGCATTTACTGCCAAAGAGACGATTATGAATGCACGCAAACACGATCAAGAGCCGCTGATTTGCAGAGCTTAGAGATGTCAAACTGTGTAGTTGGAGCGGGAGAGAGAAGAAGACGGATTTAGATGGCGTCGGAAGCTTTGGCCGTTGAGAGTTTGCGACTCCTGGAGGAGGAATTGTTAGCTGGGGGAATGTCTTGCCCAATGTATGTCAAGACGATTTTTAAACGCTTTGACTGATTCCGCACTAACAACATCGGAAGGGAGTCTATTCCAAAAACTGACTATGGAATACGGGAAGAACTGCTGACGTAAGGTCGTCCTTCGACCTTTATGCTTGAGTTTTTGACCGTTGTTTCGCAAGCGATCATTGAGGTTTCTTTCAAAGAGTCCCGTTGAAGCTACGTTGTTGACGCTTTTCAAATACTCAAATGTTTCTATTAGTTGCCCCCAGAGAGTCTTTGCTCGAGAGACATCAAACTCAGTTCTTCTAGACGAGGTTCATACGGCTTGTTTCACAGCTGAGATATCAATTTCCTTGCACTGCGTTGGCTTCTTTCCATGTTATCGATTTCTTTACACAGACATGGCGACCAGAACTGAACAGCAAATTCTAAGTGTGGCCGCACTAGTGTAGCAGAGTGGATTCATCCCCTTGTTTCTTTTTTTTTTACCACAGCCAGTCGTCGTACGTTTTCTACAGAACCATTTCATTTATTCATTACCCGTGGAGTGAACCTAGATGACCGCTGATGGCAATACTGCTCTGGAAGCGGGTCATGTTGCTCGTCTTAGCAGTGCTCTTATATTTTCTCTTCGTTTTTGTGTTTGTTTGCTACTGACAATATGTATTCAAATATAAAACAGCTATCTGGCAATATAAGATACCAGATGAACCGCTTCCATTTATTTATACGGTATTCCTTGGTTTTCAGATGTAGTTATTTTAATAGCCACAGGCTATACTATTTGCAATGAGCACCGTTCTTTATGTCTCATGGAGCTTCGTATAACTGCTTTTATCTAGGGTTCCTTGGATGTATCTTCTTAATGTACCTGCTTCGTTGGCTGCCCGTGGGAGGCATATAGACAAGTTTACTGCGGATGTGGGTGAGTTACGCTGAGGAAACCATGTTCTGTGGTGGATTTCCCTACTCATCTTTACAAAACTAGGTATTTTCGTTGCTATACTTCTGGAGCATTGCTTAATAGACTAGGAGTTACTATTCATATTTCACAGTGTCTATGAGGGCTTACACAGTGCCGAAAATCGTATTAGATCACATATCTGCAGTAGAAATTTCTGCATCGTTGCAAAATGATTCTATTGTGGGGGCAATTATTTAGGTTTCCTTGTGTTTCCCTTCTAAGAGTCGCTTTTGTTTCCCTCAGATCATTCGCGGCCTTAGTTAGGGTCTCCTTTTCTATCAAGTGGAGCGACGCTTGTTGGGATCGGGGACAGTGTCAGCTAGGTTTGCCTATTCTATGTTATGGCGAATAGCTCCCCTGGGGGGCCCTATACAGAGTATGATTGGTTACCTTGGTCTTGGTTGGTACTTGGGACGTGTCTTTAGTGCCCATTTTTGCTTCCTTCCACTTTCGTGCTCCTGCTGATCTTGCTGTCATCTGTTCTTCCTATTGCTCCCCGACTTGCTCTTCCTGTACGCGTTCATTCCGTAGGGAGACACCCTCATGCGTGGGTTTCACGGGTCTGTCGTCATTCCATGTGTAAATTCTGCTGTGTGATTGCCCTTGTTATGAAGCCGGAATTTGAATATCATAGTAATATAATAATGAAGATTTGATGGTGAAATTGATGTAGGTTGTAATAATATCTTACTAACATGTTTTTTTTTTTCTTTTCACATGATTTTGCTGTCCTTGAAGTGCCCTGTAATGGGCTGCCTTTCATGGTGCATAGGCTAGCCAGGTGTCTATGATGACTTCAGGTGCTCTACTTATGGCGACAATGGTGGCTGTGACGATAAATTAACAGTTTGTCACGTATCCTGGCCACATGTAAACGGTAATAAATATATTACATGATTAAAAGGTTCCGCGGTAGAAGGGCTTCCCTCCCTAACCACTTGCCTGTTCATCCCTTTCGCCACTTGTGCATTATCTCTTTGTTCTTTCCACGAGGGAGCTTGGTTAGGTATTCTCAGTCCATGTGGAGAGCCGGGCCTCAGGGGCGACCGCGCAGGCTGCTGTAGCCTTACTTTAGCCGGTAAATATATCTTTCCGCATCCGTTACCTTCTCTCAGCTTTTCTTCTCAATTAATAGTATAGGTCTTTTTTTAATCCTTTCTTTTCAAACTAAACCTCTGCGCTAACTTACCGATTTCATTTAATTGAGCTTCTCTTAATTTCAACTTGTTTTTCTTTTTAACAGGTGGGAGGGAAGTTACTGTTTCTCTCTAAGTCAACTCGAAGTATCGAACAAAAACGTCTGGTTCAAATGCCCAGCAGGTGTGCGCTACCAGTCGTGAGCGCTGAACCTTTAAACTTCAATCCGAGCGACCAGTAAAGAGTTGTTTTGTTATTTATAGGGCGACTGCTCGATCTTTGTCTGTGGTGTATGTATTTCAGAAAAATGTTTGAGTATCTATCTTTTGTAGGTGTGCCAATCTATGATATATACCGTACCGGTATTATCGTTACCTTTGAAGGTGTTGGAAATGGCCTTGTTCCCCGAATGGGTATTACTGACTTTATAACGATGGTTAACCTTGTATTTCCCATAGAAAAAAAGTCTGGAATGTTGGGAATTCGTGTTACCTATTTACTTTGCCTTTTTTCCCTGTTTACTCTGTTTTTTTATGAGTATTCTAGTGATATGAGAGAATTCTCGGTTTTGTGACAGCTGGTGAGGCTTATCTTCTGTGTTCGTGATTAAGAGCGCTACAGGAATTTTTCGCTTGCTGATCGCCTTAAATGCGAAGGTTTATCTGTACTATTTATTTGAGCGTTTAAATGTGTCCTTTCCTACCTGAGGTACCGTACCATTGTTGTTCCTCATCCATTGTTAGAGACGTGATTGCGATTTATCGTTATCACCGAGGAAAACTACCATTGACAGATGCGTTGCTTCCTCTAATTTGATGAATAAATATAATTTTCTTCATGAATTCCTTGCCTCCTTCCCTGAATCAACGCGCGTAGAGCTAGATCGGCCGGGGAGATGAACTGAATAGTCTAGCAGCTATTTAGGAAGTGTGTAGTCTTCTCCCGCTACACTAGGGCCTTGAACAAAGGAACGACGATGTTCTTGGACTTGTATTCAGAATTTCTGGTGATAAATCCCAGTACTCTGCTTGCCACTTTCAGACTCTGGTCAACTTGCTGACTATGTTGTAGTTTGTAATAGTGACTCCCAAGTCACGTTATTGGTGGCAGCAGCCAATACCGTCCCGTTCATTTTCAATAGAGCTGAAGGGTTCACCAGCCCTATGTGCATTACTGAGCATTTGTCGACATTAAAGCTCATCTGCGACGTTGTGCTCCATTCCATGAAGTGGTCAAGGTCATGTTGGAGCTCGGCTTTTTTCGTCAGGTGGGTCGACCTAGATGTGAAAAAGGTGAAAACTCTAAAGTAAGCTGGCCATCAAAAATTACGGTGTTGAATTTTATCGCTTGTCCACCCGAAAAGAGTAAACGGAGTTGAGTCATAACAATCTTTTTTTTTTCTAGGCAGTTGGATGGGGGATGGCTGAGACGTCAGAAATGCCAAAAATGTAGAATTAGCTGGCTACCGGAGCATACTGCGTTGAATTTGTCCCCACTGCGGGTGATTGTCTTACGCCACGAGGCGTTCTAGTTATCACCCGCGAACGAAGTGAGAGAGGTGATAATGTTTTCGTTGAAGATTGAAGTATATTTGTTTGTCTATGGACCCCGAAACGGAGGGAGGAGTTGAGAGATGCTCATCTTTTATTTGCAGGGAGTCAAACGGATTGACCTAGATGTGATAAATAAAAAAAAAAACTCGAGAGTTAGCTGCCAATCGAAAATGACGGCTTTCAAATTTGCCTCTCCCCCTTTCCACCCTCCTGCCTCGGGTGATGGTTTACGCCCTTGAACTTTTTAGTTCAATCTTGTGTAGGTCGCGTGGGACAGTTAGCTACTGAAAAACCTTGTGAGGGTGTATTCTTCTTGGGGACTCGTCAAATGTGAAATGTTGTATTTAGCCACGTAACTGTAACGCATAGGCAAACATTTACTGCAAGACTCAGCCCTGCGTGTCCGAAGGTATAATACTTTAATGTACGTAACATGCCATGATGAACCATTCAGCGAATGATGAAACCTATGCATAATGAAGGAATCTTCATCGACGGTTACAATAATGAGCAGTTCAGGAGAACACTCGGGTGCGCGATTTACTGACCGGACGCTGAAATTGACCCGTTCTCATACCTACTCATTATGAAGATGGAGCGTATTTCCCATCATACATACGAGATATTGCTGGCGCACTTCATGCAAAAATTCGGAAAAACCCGTTATAATAATTTTAAGTCAAATAAGTATTATCGGCAAGACAAAAGGTGAGTAAAAATATAGAATATGCTGTATAAATATGTAAGGGAGAAAAACATAACAATAACATAATAATGGGCTGATGAAGAGGGAGGTACCTTTATTCGTAACGAAATAATATAAATTTGTAGTATACATTCATTGGAAATTCATAGTTTTTTATGCTGGGACACTTATATAACGTGACGCACGCGGAGGGCCCAAGCTGTCGTACACTCCCGGTAATAAGCTTGTGACGTCACAAAATGCTAGTACGTTGATAAGTAGCAATTTTACATTGTTTCTTCATCGTTCCATTTGGGCATTCAGAGTGTCCTATATGTCCTACAATTTTTTAATTGCACAAAAATACGAATCAAAGCATCTGCGAATTTTCTTAGCTTTCTGAAGGATACAATTTTGAGAGAGAGTTGGCGTATGAGACTTGTGAAAGGAGAGATGAATTCAACGAGGCAAATGCCCGCATGTGTATGTGTTACGTGCGAACGATGACTTTGGACAATCGATCGATCGATCGCGCTGCGCAAACGGTGGATGTTGTAGGTATTAATCGAATGCGCACCCATCGATCCATTGTTTTGCGCGGACGATCAATGTTTTTCTTCAACTTTCCCCCTATTTCTGAGGATGTTGCATCATATTTAATTAGTTTTAACTATATATAATTAACATGTGCAATTATTAATTAGGATCGATCGTTTGCGAGCGCGATCAATCGATCGCGCAAATCGACCGATCGCGCCCAACATATGCGATAAATCAAGTGAGTTTTGTCGAGAGTAATATAGCATTCTGAAGATTTGTGTAGAGCATCTGAGAAACAAATTTCTCTCCTTCCGGTGAAGCAATATTCAAACAAAAGTCTCAACATAATACGAAAAAGCGGTGCAATTTCTCGGTAAATTAAGGTAAAAAAAAACATCAGCTACTCTACGCTACGCGCGTTACAGTAGTATAACGGTTAAGTGTCGCGTCCGACTCGCGTTAACTTACTTAAATTGCAAAAAAAAAAACTTACCTAACCTATTTCTCACGCCTAACCTGTCCTACGGAACGATGTAGTTGAAACAGGCGAATGTTGAATCCATACTTCTTTCCACTGATACTGTAGTTTTTACGATTAGGAGAGAAGGACTGGATCCATTAACGACGACACAACTTAGGTCGACATTTTACAAGCACACGGCCCTATCGGGTGCGTGCCTGGTACGGAAAACCAACCTAAATAATCAATTAAATATTCGGCCCGCTGCAGACGATAGTCCTTCGGCAGGACGTCCTGTCTTTTCGCTGCATATAAAAACAAACTCAGGACATAATGACGGTCACTTCGAGAGGCATCGCGGTCGCAGGACACCGATCCAGCATATTTTACTTCTGTCAAAGAAACGCAAGTCATCGGATTGATCCTATCTTGCGTATTTTTGCTGAAATTAAAAGTTTCACGCACACAGTCACTTAAAAATAGGCACGAGAATAATTGTTGTAATGACAACCGTATTTTAACTAATATTTAAACTTCTTTTGCTGAAGTATGCAGAATATTTTATGTGAGTCACTGTCTTACAACTTGCTTGGCGGTACTTCGCGGTACTTGGCAACTGTCAAGGTCTCGTGTTTCCCGTTGTCCATGATTGAAAATTCCTTTATTTATAAAACGTAATTGCGCTAATGCAATATTGACTTCTATACACTATTATCTTTGATTTGTATTTATTAATAATACTAGAGCTCTCTCAGACTGCATACCTCCGCCAAGCCAGGCAACGGTAGCAAAAAATTCAAATTGTATCTGAAACTATGATTTTCTTTGTATCAACTCCAAAATCTAACAATTTGTGCCTTTTAGAAGTAGTAACAGCTTGAACAATTTTCTTGAAGATCCATCCATAACTTTTTGAGTTATGCTGCTAACAAACGTTATGACATACATGAGTCAAACATATAAACGAACGAACCGATCTGCACAAAAATTTAATCATGTATGTCTTCAAACATCACTAACAACTCTTATAGATTTTTATAAAGATCCATTCGTTTTTTTTAGTTATTGTGCTACCAAGCATAAAATTAAAAAGAAAGACAAACAAACGAACGAACAAACGGATCATCACAAAAATTTGATCATTTACTCTTTGAGATATACCTAACAACTCATATGAATTCATAAAAATCCGCGCATAACTTTTTGAGTTATGACATTGAGAAAAATGAAGCAGACAAAAAACAAACAAACAAATGGATAGACGTATCTTCACCAAAAATTAATTATCTATTCCTCCTAACATACCTAACAATCCCTGTAATTTTTGTCAAAATCCGTCCATAACTTTTTGAGTTAGTCTTGGTGACAGAGAGACGAACAATAAAAAAAAAAAAAAAAAAAGACAAACCCGACGGAAACATAACCTCCTCAGCGGAGGTACCTGTAATTATTCTTGATGCACTGTACTTAGCGAATTTTCAATGTGTTTGTGAACAAGGTTCAGGTGCAGCTGACGAGCTCCTCTCTATCGTATGCGTGCAATACCGAGGCAAGACATCAGTCGAGAGTTTCATTTTTTAAGGCTGAACGGCTAACGCCTGCAGCGGCCTTTAGAACAATTTGGCCAACAGTATCGCATTGATAATTGCTATTTGTAAACTAATTGCGGTATTTATAATTGATATCTAAATTATTGTAGGCAATTGGTAGGCTTCGACAGTGCTTCGATCGAGTGTTCTTTTTTGAGTTCAACGCTAGAGCTGAATCCGAGGTACGTCTGGCACGTACGGCAGTGCGTCAACCTGTTCCGTCTCATCATCCTTGCATGAGAGGGTAGGCCGTAATAGATAACAGAACGTTCGTTAATACATTAACTATTTCTATTTCATGGAAAACTAAAACTTTCGAGCGGTGTTTCTACCGAGCATTTGTAACGTCGGCCTTTCTTCAGCGATAGAATAAAATCAAAAGCGAGTCCATTTCCGTAGCGCTTTTCATAATTTTCTTCATAATAATGCAAGCAAATGCTTCAGTGAGTGATAATGCGTTCAAAAATATTGTTAACTGAACTGGTAGGCACAGTCATGTTATTCAGATTCTACACCAACAATCGGACGCACAACCTTGTGCGAGAGTGTGTAGCTCGCACGGCGTTCATGCTACCGTATCTATGCTACCGACTTTTAAATGTGGATCGGAACGACGTGCATGCGTGCTGCCCGTCACCGCGTCCAGTTGTGCGTGCGTATGCACACAGTGTGCTCTTGGCATTGCCCGATAAGAAATGTAAAGGCATATAGTTAGTTATAGTCTGAAAGTTTGTGTCTCCGATTTCGAGCGGAACGACATCACAGAGGGAAGAGCAAGGGACACATAGTAAGGGAACCCATGCACGAAGGTGTTCCCACACAGGATCACAGGAACAGCAAGTCGGGAAAGACGAGGAAGAACAGAATAACGCATGAGCAAGTAGAAATACGAAACCGGGAAGAAGCAAAATTAGTGGGCACGAAAGACACACGTCCCGAAGGACTAGCTAATGGCTGAGGTAACCTACACGAGCCCCCTGGGATTGCTGGGCCCCATAACATTGGATTAACGAACCTAACTGACCTAACGAAAGGCATTTAATAAATGATCTCCTGTGCTGTTCACTATTAACTCATGTGCAGCCGATCATTATCTACCGTATAGAAATTTCCGATGGGACGTACTTGGTCGGATCCCTCTTTGAGTCATCAACGGAAACTTAGGTATATATTTTTTATAGCTCAAACTTTCATGATAATTTATGTGTGCTAAAACAAATTATATTGCCTTCAGTTGCGGCAAAAAGGTTGACATTCGCAAGCACACTTTGTCACTAAGCCACCAATCACAGAGGAGGGATACATCGCATGAGCACAGCCACAGCGCCAGGAAATTTGCACTGGGGCTGAAGGGTGGGGGGAGGGTTGGAGTAACATGAGATTAGGGAGGGCTTCACAATACATATATGTATGCATGTTGGCTACAGGGTAGCAGTATTGAGGATCGTAAAAAGGCTTGGATAATAATTATTGGACATCTACATATAAAGCCCCGCCCACCCAGACGCCGCCAATGCATGCACAGTTACATTTGTGTTTATCCAGTGTGCTGCGGAGTAACCGTTAGCTACTGAGAAATTACAGCCCACTATAGCGCAGATGAAGAGAGGCTAGAGATTAGATCAGACGGCTGGCAGTAGATGGACCAAGAGGCTCATTCCCAGAGAGCCGCCGCCACTCACGCTCCGGCCCTCTATGAGCCATTGCCGTTAAGCATGCAGACTTGCACCTCGGGGTCTCTATTTGTTCTGCGCTCAGTGCCTGTCAGAGTGCTGTGGCGTTGTGCTATGCCGCGGTCTGTGGATTACCCCGGTGGCTTTATTTATTGGCTATGACTGAAAAATATCCGAAAAAATTATAGAGACGCGTCAGAAACAAACTTTAAGCTTCAGTCGAAGACAACTATTTGCCGAATACTTGGCTCGCTGAAGCGATGACTCCGCAATTTAGACTACAGCCTGCTGAGATTACTTGCTACAGGACGATAGACGAGAAAGTTAAGCTTGACTTCGAAATTTGACGCAGGTGCGCTGGCTTGGACAGCTGAATTGAGTTTCAAGTATTGGCCCCCCAATCGGTTATCCTTGTCACTTCAAGAAACTTAAATAGTGCTCCCTGAAAATGGAATTGCCAGCAGGCTCAACGTAATCGCGTAGTTTCAAACACTTGCCACAGAATTCAAAGTTGCGAAGCCAAAGCTTCGGTCTAAAGATTCGAACAAGTCAAACCTCCAATGGCTTAATTTTGGCACCCAATCAAATATGATTAAAGTGACCTATTCCAAAGCCTAGGTATTGGTTCCCTGTGAGCTGAACCCTGGGCTTTGACTGTTCTCTGGGAAGGGGTCACTCGGTCTGTTTATCCTGTAATATCTGCAGAACTTTAGTCAGAGATTTCAATTAGCAACAGGACAACAGAAGGACTAAGTGGGCCATTTTTAGACAGTGGGTCTATGTAGGCCTCGGTTCCCTATGAGCTGGAGCCTCGGCTATCACCGCTTTCTGGGAATGGATTTCTATGACCGTCAATTATGAATCAAGTATACTGGGTGTTCCTAAATTCTTTCCTCTAAGTAAAACTATAGTTCCTTACGATAAAATAATCATGTTTTAATCTATCGATGCGAATCCGAAAACGTCTACTTTTAAAGGTATGTTGACTTAAAGTTCAGTAGTGCCATTCACTTAATCGGCGGGCTACTGCACTTTACAGCGAAGATAAAGATCCACACCGGTCATTTGTTGACATTGATCACTGTAATCTGCACCGTACCTGATTTCAGACGATCATGAACCAACTACCACATAGTGAAGTAGCAGATATGCCGATTAAGTGAATCGCACTACTGAACTTTAACTTAACGTACCTTCAAAAGTAGACATTTTCGGATATGCATCGATGAAGTAAAATATGAATATTTTATCGTACGGAACCTATTGATTCATTTTGTGGAAAGAATTTAGGAACACCAGGTATACAATATTCGGTCCCAATGTTACCCTTCCACGGTCGCTAGAAAAATAGTTCGGTCACGTGTTAACCCTGCACAGGGTGGCCAAAAGCGCCCTCGAAGGAACATATATTTGTAGCTTCCATGCAATGCTTGTGAAAATGAATATCTGAAGATTTAAGGTACAGTTCACCGACCCGGACTACACAGGAGTTCTTATCGATACCAATTGATTCATCATTACCAACGTTAGAACTATACGCTAGATAGGTTTTTTTCCAATCTGAGACACATTGTAATGCAAATCTGAAAATTACAATACAGCCAAATCATGTACACTAGTAGTAGAATATCTACATAGCTACTAGACAGTAGTTGATTTTTTTACTATAGGATATTTCACTAGTACGACTGAATTACATCTGTGGTCAAATCAGGAGAATGCAATCACTAGTGCGACAAAAGGACCGATAGTTACAACGGCTTACTAAACAAGACACTTCAATTTGGATACGGCATTTGAAGTAGACTAGTGATGAGGTAAAGACAATAAACATCTCAAGAAAGAATACTGGGGATTCTAGGCCAACTGCAGCAGAATATATTAAGCGTTAGCTTTAAAAGTCCTTAGACACGACGTGGTGATTCAAGGGAGGAAGTGTTAGAGTCATTTACATAATGCAGTATGTTCATAGGCTCGAGGTACCCTTGCATGAGGCGGTTTCCATAATAGAACATCATGCATTGCTCCAATAAGACAGAGAAGAAAAGAAAGATAGAACGAAGTTCGTCAGCAGAAGTAAGGAATAGGGAGACTTCGAATGAAGCATAGTAACCACCCCTCCTTCCAACCCCCTAAAAAAAAAATAATAATAATAAGAAATAAAATAACTAGAGCGCTGTGAGAACGCATATCTCCACAAAGCAAGTCAATTGTAATGAAGACTTCAAATTGCTTCTGAAACTGTGATTTCCTTTGTATCAGCTCTAAAATATCAATTGTGCTTTTAGACAGTAATAACAGCTTCTGTAATTTTCTCGAAGATCCGTTCATAACTTTTTGAGTTATTTTGCTAACAAACATAAAATCAAACACAGAGTCCAACAGACGAATGGACGATGCGATCATTTACGATTCGTAACAAACCTAACGGCTTACGTAAATTTAAAAAAAAAAATCTGGCCATAACTTTTTGAGTTATGGTACTAACAAAATAGGATGACAAACAAGAATACGGTCAAGCGGATCTTCACAAAAAACTTTTTCATTTGTTACTCTTAACATGCCCAACAATCCCTGCAAATTTTGTACACATACGTTCTTAACTTTTTGAATTATCTTGGTGTGAAAGACAGAAAAAACTCGACAAAAACATAACCTCTTTTGCGGAGGTAACTTGAGTCCGCCCAACTAAACTAAAGTCCGTACAAACTAGGGCACGCTGCATCACCAGGACAGAACACAACCTCCCCACGTTGCTTCTCACTCGTAACGCACCCGAACAGACGGATGCGGGCAGGCAGACTAACTACGCTGCGGACACAGATTCGTACAGTATACCACACTGTTCCCGACTCCTGACCAACAATATTAATTCCAATATAATTTTAGCCGCTGTGTAAGTTTTCGAGACCTCTTGGATCCAGCGTGCGTCCGCTGTAACTCGTCTCCGCATCCCGTGTAACCAATATGACTAGTGACTACCATGTAACCAAAATTAAATATTTTGCCCATATATCCATCTGTGTCTGCTGTAATTTATAGCAGAACTGGTTCTAACTCACCTGCTAATCCGCAATTATTCCAAATGTCCATACAGATTTGAACCTAAATATTATGGATTTACTCCTGGATAGGATTAGGTGAGCATGAAAAATGCTAAGTCATTATTAATGAAAGATTTGACGTTATGGGAGCAAATATGTGTTTCTACATTATTAGAACCAGTCATGGCCCTCCTAACCCGTTGCCGTCGTAAACGTCACTCTTTATGAGATCGGTCTGTCTTTCTGTTGACTGATATTTGTCAGAATGTGTGTTAGCAACATAACTCAGTAAATTAGGACTGGATCTTAAAAAAAAAATTACAGCAGCTGTTGTCATTATCAAATGGCACAAATAATCAGATTTTAGTGTTGATACAAAGGAAATCATAGTTTCAGAATCAATTAGAATATATCGTTGACGTTGCTTTGCTTGGCGGAGGGATGCGTTCTCAGAGTGCTCTAGTAATCATCAGATTGGTTTACCTCTCCAGAGGCAAAGCCGACTTTTACCAGACAGGGGCCAAACAATGGGCTATAATGCAGTGCAGTACGTAATGATAATATTAGCTAATATTTAACTAAAATATAACGCTAAAGATAATCTGGGCAGTATGCATTTGTGTCACGTCCCTATGCTCACTTAATCAAATGTGTTTTTTATAAGAAATCTTAAGGATTATGTCATGCCCGTGGACGGTTATATCATAACGAATTTAACATTAGCGATTTCCTCAACCAGATGTACGATAGCACGCAGGGTGTGCAATGGAGATTTTACCAGTCCTGGTAAATACCTGGTAGTAGTAGTAGAAGTTTTTACTAGCGCTTCAGTGACACACTGCCTATATCGCGGCGAACTATTTCTGTGTTTAACCACAGGCTCGCGCGCCGACTAAGGCGCGTTTTAAATTGTCAATGATCTTCGTCTCGGCTTTTCTGCCGGTAGGTCCCAGAGTGGTCAGCGTGCTACTGACAGGAAAGGCGTAAGTTGAGCATCTCCAACCCCCGGGCGCGGCTGAACTCTTTCGCTCAGCTGTACTGCACAGGGGAAGGAAACGAAATACAAGAAGGTATGAGTCTAGCGGGAATAGGTCAGCCACCTCGATCGGCAGCCCACCCCCCGAAACAGAAGGGGAAGTATTGAGAGCCTAAATAACTTTGCAATACTAACCTCGTCAGCAGGAACTGCGGCAAGTTGCAACATCCCCTGAGGAGAAGGCACTGTGGAACCTTGGGGTTGTGAGGCCCAAATATATTGTGGCAGAGAAAGGGCCCGCCAGAATATACCCCCGAGGGCCTAGTAAAAACCTGGTAAAACCCATGGTACACCCTGGTAAAACAGTTTTACCGGGGTCCTACCATGAGTTTTAACAGGCTTTTCCCAGGGTTTTACCAGAACTGGTAAAACCTCCAATGCACACCCTGATAGCACGAGCTTGTGAAGCAAAACAGACTAAATTGTCTCAGATAATTTACCTCTGGATACCTCTTGTTATTGGGAAGTTAAGAGTATTTAATACTGCATTTAAAATAATGGTAACAGGTTTCTGTACTGTGCACAAGTGAATTGTTTTGGTTTCTCGAAGAAACTACACTAGCTGCGACCCACCGTATTAATCAAACAATTTTTTTTTATTGATTTTTCATTGAAAATCTTCTGTCTGACGAGAATTATGTTTTCATATGGCAACACTGTGCTTAGTTCATCTGGCAATATTTGTTTACATATCTGAAGAGGTTGGTTGCAGCAAATTCCTTTGTTTAACAGATATACTGTGAGCCACGCTTTTAGTCTATTTAAATAATACCGGTATTCAAAATGGGACGCGCTAAAGATTTAACAAACGAAGAGAAGCAACCCATTATCAAAGAAACGGCCAAGAAGACCTCATGAGCGTCTATTGCCAGGATTTTAGGCCGCCATGTTAGAACAATTCAACGTTTTTTAAGGGATCCTTCCAATCAGAAGACACGGTCTGATAAAGGTAAAATAAAAGCTGTGAACGAGAGGGATATCAGAAAAATTAAACGTTAAGTCTTCACACAGCCGGGACGCACAAGCAAAACAATTTTTGAAAGCTCTGGTCTGAATGAAGTGCAAAAAACTACGGGAAAGCGAATCTTGGGGACTATTGCAAATGGGAAATCTCTCGAAAAAAAGCCTCTATTGACACAAAGGCACATGCTTCTGAGAGCTGAGTGGGCTAGGTCTTATATGAAACAGGATATGAAATGTGTTTTATTCACAGATGAGACCAGAGCGACTCTCGATGGGCCAGACTAATGGTGTTAAGGATGGGTCGGGTTTGAGGGCAAGCTCCACAATCGTTTTCGCCGCCATCAAGACGGTGGTTGTATTATGTTGTGAGCTGGAATTATGAATGATAAACTTGTAGGTCCAACAATGGTCCGTGAAGGAGTTAAAATGACTTCTGCTATTTATAGCGCCCTACTCGATGAATGTCTTGTTCCTTGGCTTGACGACCAGACAAAAAGCTGGTATTCATGCAAGATAATGCACCCTCGCATTCAGTCAGAGCAATTAAAGAATAGCTGGCTTCTCTGGGGGGTAAAAACTACAATTTGATGGTGTGGCCACCCAATTCTCCAGATTTGAACCCAATTGAAGATCTGTGGCCTATCATCAAGCGCAAACTTTATACAGAGGGTAATTAAGCAGTTTTCTTCAAAAACAGAATTGTGGGAGGCCATACAAGTCGCTGCACGATCCATCGATGGTACTACTATTAAGAAATTATCTCATTCCGTTAATGACCGCATTTTTGAGGTCATAAAACATAATAGACGTTACATTAATAAATTAGCTTATTGTTTCTTCTATATTTTGTCTTGTTTGTTGTTGCAATATGTTCCAAGTATTTATGAAGTATTAATTCCTAAGTAATAAAAAAACTGATAGTTAACTTGTGTTTTATTTAATATATTTAGCTAGTTTTGATACCTGAGACTAATATCGTGGTTCAGGAAATAGAGGGTGGCTCAGATAAAAGTAAGTTTCTAAATGATATCAAGCAAACAGTTTCTCAAATAATAGGATTATGAACATTGTACATGATTACTCTGCGACATACAATAGAAATAAGAAGTTATATTAACAGGAAATAATAGTTTATAGAAAAAGCAAATTGGACTACTACCGTGGGTCGCAGTGTATATGAAAATATCCCCTGATGACCGATGAAGCAATTTCATGCAGAAAGCTAACGCAACTAAACAGTCTGTACCTTGAAAACATTAGTTAGCGTGGTAGAAGAATAAGTGTCACAACGCCCTCTTTTCTTTATGCTAGAGAATAAAACATCAAGCTTGTTGCTGCTAAAAGGATCTCACATGGGCTTCAAGGTTTTGGATAAGCGATCAAGATTGCAAAAAAAAAAAAAATGGGGGAAGCACTGCTTTAGACCAGCAACTCTACAAAGTTGCATAAAGTAGAAAATACGACTAAAACCCTGGCATCAGTATTTTCCCACTAGTCAGTCAGCAACCAGCAAAACCACACAGAGAACTCGTATTCGAGCCTATAGAGACAGAGTACTAACAGTTGCAACCACAAGACCAGTGCTACCTGATCATTAAAGGTAGTACTGCAGTAACCAATATAATGAAAGCATCTCATCACTTGGCCTCCTGCTTCAAGACATAAGTTCTATCGAACAGCTCTGGCTCATCTTGAAGCAAACGGTTTATGAGGGAGGTGGCCAGTATTCAACAAAAGAGATCCTATATGAGAGGAGTAAAGTGTGGCTGAGCAATAACAGCGGATAAGATAAGTCGATTTACAGATTCCATGAAAAAAAAAACGATTTGCTGTGATATGCAAGCGTGGAAATTAATTTCACAAATGATACAAATCATGCATTTGCTCACGCTATTTTCCTTACTGTTTCTTTAAACAGAGTACAGCTCGTTCTGTGGCATGTGCAGTATATTATAAGGTCATCTTGCTTATTGTGAGATTCCCAACAAATTAGAAAAATTTCACAAGGATCAGTCCATGACTTTTTGAGTTTCGTTCCAAAAAACAATGAGGCTGATAAATAAGTAAACAGCTGAACGGATCTTCATCAAATATTAATCCTCTGTTCCTGCTAAAATGACTAACAAATTATAATCTCTGTAAATTTTGTAATTTCCCGTCCAAACTGGTTTTGGCTAGCTTGGTGATAAAAAAATACAAACACACAAACAAAAACATTACCTCCTAGGCAGAGGCAATTATGATTTCATGGCTCGACTTGTTCGAAACGTCAGCCAGATGCGCTAGCTTCGACCCTTGGCAACGGGAGAGATTCAGGCACTGATTCTTAATCGTTTCAAGCGAGACTTGCAATAACGCAAACTTGCTCAGTAAGATGGGGTTGTCCACAAGCTCAACGCAATCGCGGTACTTCAAACACTTACAATACGACTCGAGGTGACACTGCCAACGTTCCTGTGCAAAGTTCCACACAAGTCATGAGTCGAAGTTCTAATCTCCTTAGCCAATAAAACACAGTCAGTTNTACTCGGAATACATCCTTTAGTCCGTCTTCGAGTTTCACTTCTACCCTACCCTACTAACGGACCCTCGGCACTAAGAGATTTAGAGTCTTATTATCCATAGCGAACACACCGTACGCATAGTTTCGGCGTGGTCAGACGACGTGGGGTCCGTCTCTAAAGGATGCAGGGGAGAAGGGAAACTCCATACGTCACGAGATCCATGTATTGGGAAATGTACGTATAAGACACATTAGGGCGGTGTCTAAGACGGCTTANCAGGCGAGCTCTGAGCTGGCTCATAATGGTACGGAGCGCTTTTATAGCTTCGCCACAAGGTGTGGCATCACCTGATCATGATCGTGCATCCGGTAGGTGAACTGAGGGCCTAACATCCGGTAGGTGAACTGAGGGCCTAACACTTCAAACACTTACAATACGACTCGAGGTGACACTGCCAACGTTCCTGTGCAAAGTTCCACACAAGTCAAGAGTCGAAGTTCTAATCTCCTTAGCCAATAAAACACAGTCAGTTTCTAGTAACTTTAAAATTCGCCTATACATCTCGTGTTAACGCGTAGCTACGTGTGTATGCAGCAAGTGAAGGAAATAATAATTGTTTGTTAAGATGAAATAAGATGCGCGATGTCTAAGTATACATATCAGTTGTTTCAAAAGGAAATTAGGTGATACTTTATCTGGAAATTTGTAGAAAATATTCCAAGAGTAATTTCAACAGAAGAAAACTTCGTACGAGCCGTTGCTGCAAAACATGCAGTGAAAATTACAGGCAAAAATTGTAACAAGACCACACATGAATGACTACTTGAGATCTCTGCTGGTCGGAAGGCAAACGCTTAGGCAACAGATATACAACTTTATTCAGAACTGTATAAGTAGCGGAAATTTATAAAGTAGTCATCAGTGTTGTAAAAATGTATCATTAGCTCAATCAAAATTGAATTCATATTTGAAAACAGTAAGGACGCTGCGTGGATACAATTAAAAATAGTCCTACTAAAAATGAAAATATTCACTCGATCTATAGCACTTCCCAAGTCCACTAGGCCTATGTAATGCACTGCCACCAGGGAATAGGTCGCTGCCTGTAAAACAATGGCAGTTGCTGAAGGCCAAGGTCGACCGTTTAGGGCTAACGTCAGTAAGGCGAAGCCAGCGGACTCCCTCAAAGTTTCGGCCAAGTCAAGTCTCGAATTTTGACGTTGAGTCGATGACACCTTGACTCTACCTTACTCAGGCTGTGCCGTATTGA
>LQNS02277603.1:927715-942371 GCA_001587735.2 Parhyale hawaiensis | reverse complement strand
TTAGCACGGTTAAAGGTAATTCAAAATAGGGAGAAAAGTGGGATGTGAAATTTAGAAGATATAGGCCAGCTAGCCCTCTTCAAGAGTGAGAGAGAAAAGGACATATATTCCAGGAAATAAAAATAAAGTCTAAAGACAAAGACGAAGAGAAGTGCCAAAAACTACGCGAAACCGAATCTTAGAGATTATAACAAATGTGAAATTACCCGAAAAAAGCCTCCATTGACACAAAGGTTCATGCTTCTGAGAGATGAGTGGGCTAGGTCTTACATGAAACAGGATATGAAGTGTGTTTTTTCAAAGATGAGACCAGAGCGACTCCTGATGGCCCAGACGAATGGTCTAAAGGATGGGTCGGATTTGCGGGCAAGCTCCACCATCGTTTTTCCCGCCATCAAGGCGGTGGTGATATTATGTTGTGGGCTGGGATTATGAATGATAAACTTGTGAGTCCAAGAATGGTCCGTGAAAGAATTAAAATCAATTCTGCTAATTATTGCGCCCTACTCGATGAATGTCTTGTTCCTTGGCTTGACGACCAGACTTTGGATCATCGCACCCTCACATTCAGCCAGAGCTACAAAAGAATACCTGGCTTCTTTGGGGTCAAAATTATAATTTGATGTTGTTGCCTTTACACCTTTATTGTTTTCAATCCCTATATTCACAATTTATTACCGTCACAACACAAAACAGAAATTAAAAACAATCCCACAAAAGCGTTGTCGCCTATTGGGCAAATGGCTTCATTCGTCTCTATATTGAATTGAACATAAATGCTTAAATTTCCGTTTAAAACGTAAATCTGTCACAGGTTGAACGAGATGATTAGGTAACTGGTTAAAAATTTCCACACTTTGAAAATCTGTGGTCTATCATCAAGCGTAAAATTTATACAGAGGGTAAGCAGTATTCTTCAAAAATAGAATTGTGGGAGGCCATGCAAGTCGCTGGAAGATCCATCGATGGTACTAATATTAAGAAATTACTCATTCCGTTAATGACCGCATTTTTGAGGTCATAAATATAATGGACGTTACATTAATTATAGAGCTTATTGTTTCCTGGTTATTTTGCCTTGTTTGCTGTTGCAATATGTTCCAAGTATTTTGGAAGTATTATTTAATAATCAATAAATAAACTGATAGTTAACTTGTGTTATAGTCATCATATTTAGCTAATTTTTATACCTGAGACGAATATCGTGGTGCAGGAAATAGAGGGTGGTTTAGATAAAAGTATGTTTCTAAATGATATCAAGCAAACAGTTTCTCAAATAAGAGGATTATGAACATTGTACATGATTACTCTGCAACATATAATAGAAATATCAAATTATATTAACAGGAAATAATAGTTTTACAGAAAAATCAAATCAGACTATTACCGTGGGTCGCAGTGTACATGAACCTATAAAAGTTTGGATTTCGATATTGAAGAATCTGCAGTATCTGCTGAACAGCTACGGATTATACTGTATTTTCCAGGTTAGTGACATAAATTAGGCAATTTTTAATTGCATTACCAGCAACTTTTTTAGTGTCTAGCAAGTACTGAAACATGTTCTGCACCTAATTAAAAGGTAGTTTTTGTGTGCGCTAAAGGAACTGGATACAATGTTTTCTCATATGTAATAGAAACTCTTATGTAGGGTTTATTGTGCATAAAATGAAATGGAAGTGAATTCCGCGCTTGAAAAGAATTAGCAAAATTTTGTGCTTAAGAGGAAGTACTGAATGCAAAAACATTTCCATGCATAAAAGTAAAAAGTTTCCTTTACGTCAGAAAAAACGGAACCAGTAAGTTTTCTGTATGCAAGAGGCTACTCTGATACCAACTTGAAATACAATGTAAGATCTCTTCCACACACATGAGAGGGAAGAAAACAATGCGTGCCCACCTTAGCATAAACCGACGAATTTCGACCGGCGCAGAAGATCTACTATAGGCCAGCATCAAGACGAGCTTTCTCTCATTCAAATACTGTATACCATCGATGGGCCTCTGTACGGCTCTCGCTATGAACCAAACCGGATAAATGAACTGGAAATTCGGGCGGTTTTCTGACGTATTGTAGACGATAAAAAGCTCATTGCTTGGAGCACGCCGAGATATTGGCACGTTCCGGCAGTTTGTCTCTGCGAGCTCTGCTGTGAGCGGCTGCAGGTCCTGCTTGCAGTTGCTGCCGAAGTGTTGCAAGTTGCAGGAAATTTTGCACTGCGAATCTGAAGGCTCGACTCGCTCTGTCTCTATGGACCTCAGCTTTAGAATGGAATACCTTTGACAAAGTAAATCGCCGCGGTAAGAAGGCAATGGATTTTGAAAAATATGAAGAGACCAGGAGCGTCAAGAGACAAGACTGGGAGGGGCTGTAGCCAGGCCACTGGGAATGACTCAAGTGCAAAACTAGTTGACTTTTCAAGGTGTCGGCCTACCAACAGCAGCTCAGCGAGAAGCTGGCAGGCAAGCTGGCAGTGTTTGAGAAGCACGGGCATGTATTGAAGCGCACACACCGAACAGCTGCCGCTGCCTGCTCAAATTCAGCTGTTTGGTGTGTGAGCTCGATCCAAGTACGCCCATTCTGGTAAGAATTTGAGTAGGAATCCGAACGAGTTAGATAGTCTGTGGATCCAAGAAGTCGCAATTTGACCTTAGCTGGAGCCAGGAATCAGGATCAGGGTCGGAGTTGGACTTGGCCCATCCGACACCACAGCACTGACCATAATCCTCAAAGCTCCAAACATGTCATTCTCTTAGCAATAGCAGCACCATGTGGTCCGCAGCATTTACTTCGTTACAGTCCAGAGCACATTGCGTTTAGGCTATCGTCTTAGTTTAGTTCTTCACCGACTGAGTTAAAAACATAATGTCATAGCCGTAGTACAACAATCTACAGTATTTGAAATCGGCTCTACTATCCACCTGGTTGGTCTCTGATTCAAGACATAGATCGTCAAGCTGTACTGTTTCGCTATATAGTTTTTGTCTTCAGCTATATTTCTGTAGAACAAACTATGCCAGCAGTGACACAATGGGGCAACAGTAGTCAACATTACCTCTAGGTTCTTACGGACAGATCTTCATCATGAAACTGCTTACACAGACGAAATGAACTTTGATTTTCTATGCTTTTTCAATGCTTTTCACAGACGAACTGAAAATTAAGTTCCTACATTTTTTTGTGAGAACTTTATCATCAAATTCCAGTATGTGTTTATACGAACGAACTGAAGCTTGAGTTTCAGACGATTTATTTATTCAAAATTTACTTCTCCATACAGCCGGGAGGTGTTGATGGATTATTATATTAGAGCTTACATTAAAAATGACGAAGCAGCAACTTGGTTCTGCAGCAGCCCTCCGTATCCTTTAATGGCAGCCTCTAGCTTAAAACATTTATGTGTGCCTCACATAGGGTATGCCATCAAGTACTACAGTAACGAACAAAATTATGACACAGGTTAGGAAAAGTTTGTTTTTACTTAAATCTGCATAGATTTTGCCTTTGTATGTAACTTCCAATGATTGTACACTGAATAACAGAGTTAGAGAAGTTTTTACAATAATGCTGATTAATCCAGTTGATTCAGTTGCGGCAGCAAACCACGAATAAGTTGTTCGAGCAAATCCTTCACATTTAATACCTCTCTTCATTTACATAACTTAAATTTTTGATCGTTCTGTTATTTAGCACATCTGCTTACACGGAAATGTTACACAAAAAAGATCTGAAGTAGAAAGGACTCAAATCGTTGCATTGTTCAGAAGTGGCCATTCTCAAAATACAATTGCTAAAAAATGTAATGTTCCAAGTGACCGACATGCTATGTATCAGAACGTATAGGGAGATCAATTCATTTAAATGCGTTCAGGACAAGTCTGAAAACGGTGTAGATCAAAGTATAGTCCGGGAGCCCATGGAGATTTGTTTAGCATTGCGAGTACAGAGGGTTTGAGACTGGAAGTATGATGGGATAGACCACTGGACCCTGGAATGGCCGTTCTTAAGTTTCGGCTCCTGTACCAATCCCACTGGGACCATTAAAAAAAATCCAAAATTAAAGTTTCATTAAGATAATTGAGTACATCGACGAAAGCAACACTAAATGTTCATCTTAAAGTCAAGATTCCAAATCGACCGTTCTTAAGTTTCAGCGCCTGTACGTATTCCATTCCAGACGAACCTAATTAGTGCTAATTAGTACTTTAATTAGCCTAATTGAGTATATCAACGAAACTTACGCCAAAATATTCATTGAAGTGCACCGAGTACAGATCATTCATTCTTAAGTTTCAAATCCTGCACCAAGTCCATTTCAGGAGGGGTCAGGTGTGAGCGTCAGCACCACCGATGATTTAAGGCAGTGTTTCCCCATAGGGAATGCATATGCACCTACGGACCCCCTGGGGTTCACACACGGACCCCCGACTACTTCATGACGTTTGAAGCTTCTACAACAAAAGTTAATCGCAGTGATGATACGAATTAACTTACTTGAATATATAAGACGAAAAAAATATGTTTCATTGAAAAATACATCCCTGATACATTATTTTTTTTTAATTTTGAATGTTTAGTAATGATAAAGTTACGCCTTAATGCCTTGTTTTCATCATAGAAAACATTCGATTTTTTTAATAACGATGATTGCAGAATAGGATAACTAAATCAATGTAAACAGTCATTTTAGGAAAGTCAAAAATAGATTCATGAGAGGGATGCGTGAAGATATCACGTGAGGATTGATATGCTTGGCTTGTTTTATCATGCTTTAATTCTACTGTATTAATTAAATAACATTACTCATGACGTAATTAATGTCTACAGAAATATAGTGTATTCATACACTATATAATCTACAAAGTTAATGCAATATTAATGTTAGGGGGTCTGCTGTGTCAAGCCGTTTTCACTGGGGGTCCGTAGCAAACTGAAGGTTGGGAATCACTGATATAGAGTCATCGACCTGATTTAGTATTAACTCTTTTATTATTGATCTACGAGATCTGAAATTTTGCATGCATATAGAACACGAGCACAGAAAATGAAATTGTTCGTGACAAATTTTCGATTTGGGGCATAGAAAACGTGATATATCATAGAAAACGAAAATGTTATGATAAATTTTGTAGATATATATTCCTCCGTCACGTTTTCACGTAGACAGCCAAGAAAAGGCTCAATTAATAGAGAAAACCGTACTCTACACGCTAACAAAAGCATGTTTGAGATTGAAAGATTCATTTTGAAGTAATACTTTATTTTTTTAAATAGTTATTATTCTGATTTTTTTTCAATTTAAATATTTAAAGAAGCTTTTCTTTAGCTTGTAGAGCACTTCTTCCGTTTTGAAACGAGCACTGTCTCGTCTCTCTGCATCAAAAAATAAAAAAAAAAAAATTACGTGGGGGTACTCAGCCAAGCACCCAAAAACACGTTTTCAGGGGAGACTGAAAAGGGACAGAATTCTGCCACAGTTTCACTACTTCTTCCCCCCCCCCCCTCCACGCGACAGTTCCAAGCAGTACGCTACTCTAACATTTTTACCGCGTATTCCACACATATATATGTGTATTTTAGGCGAATAAAAATGACATTATTTTTTTTTATTTATGGTCATTCTGAAGCAGGTCGATCCCCTTAATGATTTAATTTGCATGGTTGAGTATACGAATGAAACCAAGTCTAGAATGTTTGTCTTGGGGTTAAGAACTTGGAGAACAGATACTACGAATCTTTACTCCAGGGTTAAGAAGCAAAATCAACTGTTCTTGATGGGAGCGTTCGGGCCAAAATGGAAAGTTTATTTCTTGACCGATTTGCAATAAACTTGGTACAGATATGTAAAATAGAAAGAGAACTTGTTTTGAATCCCGTAATTTTTTCCCTTTTCCCCATAGAAAACGAGTTATTCGAAGAAAACTGGGAAAATGGGGAGCTGGGGCATACGCATTTCCTCCTACGGTTTTTGAGCTACAGAGATGATTTTGCTATCAAAAGAATTGTAATTTGTCTCTCAGGGAAACTATTGGAAGTTTTTATTTTCAAAATAGTTATTGAGAATTTAAAAAAAAAATAAAAATTTTATTTTTCTCAACTTTTCTAAAAAAGTGTGCTGTCACTCATTTCCTAATTCAAAAATCATAACCAACAATAGTTTCCCTGATAGGAAATCAAATTGCACTTCTTGTGATACCAAGATCATCTCTGTAGCATATTAAATGAAGCCCTAGCAAATATATGTACTCTGCTAACTGTTTATTCGTAAACCCATTATCTTAAAATCATTCTTCTTCTAAAATAGGAAGTTGAAATGAAGTGACTAAGATTCTTGATGATTAACTAGCTACATGTGTCTACACGGCAGAGAACCCTTTTAATTTTGAATAAAAGTCATAGAACTCGGGGAAAAAACAACAAAATATAAAAAACATTTTTTTTTTGTTTTAACAAAAACATGATTTTTCGTTTAAACAAAAAAAAAACTGGTTTTTACCAACCATGGCTGTGATCATCGTAGAACAACTATGATTATGGCCGAGATATTTGGTTGCTTATTATCGAAATATACTCCATTTTAAACCAATTATGGGGTGCATTATGGTAGAGATACTGTATGTCTTAACCTTCGACCATATTACCAACTATAATTCCCAACTATACATACCGAATTACAACCATAAAGGTTTTAGCTGCACAACCATGATCTCCCATAGTGAACCGTAAGAAACACCATTCACGACCAAAATCGACTATGTTCAGCGAATGATACAACGATATTCTATCAGGATTAACTTTTTCAACTGCTGACATATTATGAGCTGGATATCTGCTTTGTTTGCTGATGATTAGTTGCCTATAAAAATTATAGTTTAATTTAACTTGCGCGTTACTCTTGCAGCTCAGAATGGTCAAATGCTCTAAGCTGCTGCAGAACGATGCTAGAGCAGGAGCTTAAACCAGTATATGCAGTTAACGCACGTTTATATGCAACTTCTATAACTCTAAGCCGGTATAGAGCTATACTACACAGTTCAAAAGAAGTCACAAATTGATCGATGAATTTTGGCCGCACCCGTTGTCAGGGTACGTAAAGCTAAATATATCATGAAACTTGACATCTTCTTACATAGAGCTATTGGGAATAATTTTTTGATAAAACTTTACAGATATAAACTGAATGAACATAAAAATAGATGGCAATGTTTGATCAAATATTGCAATACTGTTTAAAAAGGGATACAATAAACAAATAAGGATGATGGGTAACTACGCTAAAGTGGTAAAGCGTTCATAAAATCGGGAAACAATAGATAACTAAAACTCCTCATGGCGTAGAAAGGCCATCACCCGCGGTGGGAGCAAACTTCATCGCCGTCATTTTTTATGGCCAGCTAATCCTAGTTTTCTGGCATGGTTCACATCGAGGACAGCCCACCAGAATCCCTACAAAAACTCATGAACATAGCTCAGCTCCCTCTACCTGTTTCTGGGCGGAAAGAAAATTTTATTTCCATCATTTTTAATGGCCAGCTAATCCTATTTTTTATTTTCTGCTTGGGTGACACCGAGGACAGTCCTCCAGACTCGCTGCAAAAAATCATGAACCTTGTTCAACTCCTTTCACCTGTTTTTGGGTGGAGAACAACTTTCATTGCCGTCATTTTTATGGCCAGCTATTCCCAGTTTTTTGGCCCATCGAGGGCAACCCATCAGACTCTCTGCCAAAAATCATAAACATAGCTCAACTCTTTCGACCACCTATTGGGTGGACAGATAATTATATTCGTTCGGTTGCCTCAAGTGCATCGCAGAAAATTGGTCTTATGAGGCGTGTTTGGAGGGTGTTTGGCTCGGTAGAATTGACACGTCGCTGCTTTAATTGCTTTGCCCTCCCTCTTCTGGAGTACTGCTCTGTAGTCTGGGGTTCTGCTGCCGATTGCCATCTGTGTTTGCTTGACAAGGTGGTTCGTCGATGTGCGTTCATGCTGGATGGTGTTGGGCCTTGTGATCTAGCGCATCGTCGCAGAGTTGGTGGAGTCTGTTTTTTGTATAAAATCTATAACTGCCCCAGTCATCCACTGTCTGAGTTTCTTCCGGATCCATTCGTTCGGGTGAGGTATACTCGGCGTACTGCTGCTCTCCATCAGTTTGCCTTGGAACCGTTACGTTGCCGTACGGGCCAGTATTCCCGTTCGTTTTTCCATCGTGTGTGGATGTTTGGAATGGTCTTGATGGCTCTGTCTTTGCAGGTGCTGGTATTGGCAGCCTTAAACGATCTGTACACAGAGCTATTCTGTGATCTCGGATCTTCGTTTTTTTAATTCCTTTGTTTTCTCCACCCGCTGGGCTGGTTGCGTGGGTGTTTGCTAACCTCATGGAGTTTCTACGTTCCTACGTCGCCAGTCTGGTGTGATTTAATAATAATAATACAAATGTATATATATATATACAGTAGGTGGTGCGCGGGATACGAACCTGGGACCTCAAGCATAGCGAGGCGCAACTGCAAGACCAGCACTGAGAATGCATAAAAGGCAAGCATGCAGTACGCAGAGTACAGCAGCCTGCCCCGCATCTCTACAGTGAGGAGTTAGATAGACACAGTAAGTGGTCCGCGGGATATTTCCAGGTGCGATTGGGACTATTGATCTGTGAAATATATATAAATGCATATATATTAAAGAATTAGATAAGAAGCAAATCATTTAGTTGAAATTTTATTACCCACGACGCGCTTTGCTGTAACCTCATCTCATCAGGTGGGAGCAAGGAGCTTGTATAGAGAAGGAGGGAGCCAGTAGCCTAGCCCGTTGAAGCTCGAGAGTCTCTTATGGCTGTAAGCCAGTTGTCGTGTGCACCAATCGCATATCAGTAAAGAATCTCTTATGGCTGCAGCCAGTCGCGTAAGCACCAATCGCATATCAGTAATTGGGTTCGTCTGCTGCTCCCCCGTGAAACTCAGTGCTCCCCCGTCTTTTGCACCAATGAGCTTCTCACAGCCATAAGAGATCTGATTGACTTGCTGGCAAGTCTGTAACTGGGCCACAAGGCGCCCTCCTTCTCTATTGAAGCTCCTTGGGTGGGAGGATCCATCCAAGATGATGAAGAACATTTCGTTGACATCTTGAAAAGTTCAGCGGTTATCACATCAATATGTAAATATGATACCGGTTTGACGAAAGCTATAAATGTCATTTTGCCTAATATAAATGTTTTGTCTTTTTTTAAACTAAGTTTATCCTGTTCACTTCAGCTACTGCACTAAGTACAGACAGAAAGCAGTGCCGAAAGCGACAGTTTACAACCTGTACGGGTTTCAATAGGTGGCACAACTGCATGGTAGACTCTAAAATAGTTGCGAATCCTACAGCTGGCGTAAACAGGTTGTAAACTGTCGCTTTCGTTAGGGCGGGTGTACACTAACACACATAGCGCCCACTCAACTTTTCACTTTCGCTGTCACGCTGCCGTGAATACATCTTACGGCGTTTGCATGGCACGCTTAAAGTATACGTCATTGTAATTTCCAATGTATTCAGAAGTGGAAGATAATATTATACCCAAATTTTGGCGCTTGCCATACACCACAAACCGCAAGAAATTTCATCACAATGCCACAGTCCCGTACAAGCCGAAAACTTCTTCGCGGCACCGTAATCGAATGAGGCATTCCGTGAAAGTGCAACTTTTGCGTTTGTGTGCACCCGCCATTATTCAATAACCCTACACTTACGAACTAAAATCTGGTGACTCGTAGAAATGATATTGATTGAACCGTAAAGCAAAGTTACCACTGGGTGGTATAGGGTTAAATCCCTTCATATCGCAATTCATTCAAGACATGATTTAGCTACACTATAGAGTACACACTCATACGTGCCATACGAATTTCTAAATTGCACTGAGCTTTGAAAAGTTACACGTCAATAGTCGTATTAATGAAAATTTAGTTAATCTATGAAATTTATTTTAAATTTATTGAAGTCATTTACCAGTTAGCATCCAATTTTCCAATTAGTAAAAATTTTTATCGGTTATATCTACAAAATACGTTTTACAATAAAATCTTTCACCTAGCATTTTGTTTACCAGATGTACATCCTACACCACCTGCGACGTAGCCAATATGACAGCGGACGTTGGCTCTCAATCAAAATAAGAGAAAATATATACACTGGAGCTCTCTGAAACCTCGCATACTTCTGCCAAGCAAGGCAATGTGAAACAAAAAATTCAAATTGGTCCTGCAACCAGGATTTTGTTTTAATCACAGCCGAAATTTGGATATTTCTGGCTATTAACTATAAAAACAGTTCCTGTAATAATATTGAAAATCTGTTCAATTTTTTTTTAGTTATGCTCTAATAAAAAGACACAGAGTGACAGAGCATTAAAAAAAAAATTGGTCAGTTGCACTTTGGAGCATTCTCAATAATTCCTGCAAGTTTCATAAAGATCCGCTTATAATTGTTTGTTATCTTAACGAGAAAAATAAAATAGGCAGACAAACAAACAAAGGGCCTGGCAGTTATTCACCAAAAACTAATCATGTTACTTCTAATAAACCTAAAATTCACTGTAAATTTTATAGAAATCTGTGAATAATTTTTTGAGTTACCTAGGTGACAGACAGACAAATAGATTCATAGATAGTCTCCGCTACAAATAAATATAACCTCCTTGGCACAGGTAAATATAGCTCCCAATAATAAAGTAGTTCTATTCTACTAAGGTGTTAACCAAACATGCTTAATATTCATTTTTTCATTATTATATATTTTGTTTAACTTCCGTAGCCACAACCCAGGCGTTTCAACAGAGAAACTAGTTGTGCAGTATGCAAATACCGCATACTGGGTAGGCGTGGTGGCCACGTGCACTACTACGGGCAGGGAAACAAGGTGGAATGTATAGTAGGAGACACTCGAGTGGTCGTCCCCTTTTGTGGCCTTCCACACGAGAGAGACTAGAGATGTCCCGCGTACCAGGTCGGCTATCTCGATCGACAGCCCACCTCACGGGACAGAAAGAGGAAAGTAGAGTACCTACCTAACTTTACAAAACTAACCTCGTCAGCAGGAACTGCGGCCAGATGCTACATCCCTTGCGGAAAAGGCCCTCGGGACCCTTGGGTGCGTGATGCCCAAACATATTGTGGCAGGGAAAGGGCCCGCCAGAATATGCCCGTGAGGGCTGCTTAATATTCATGGTACGCATGTTTGACGCGAGACGTTTCGCCATATTGGAGAAAAGATACATTTAAAAAATACAGAGTTTAGGAAAACGTGGACAAAGCTCTTGGGATGAACACTAGAAAACGTCTGAGGTAAAATGTTGAACAAAAAATCTAGCTTAAATCAATGCCCAATTCAGATAAAACATTTTTAGCAGTTAAAAAATAGTGTCTGATGATAACTACCTCCGCCAAGGAGGTAATGTTTTACTCGTGTTCGTCTGTATGTTTGTCTGTCGGTCTTTCTGTCTGTCACCAACATAACTCAAAAAGTTATCAACCGAGTTGGACGAAATTTACAGGGATTGTTAGTTGTATTAGGAGGAACAGATGATTAACTTTCGGTGAAGATATGTCTACCCGTTTGTTTGTTTGTCCCCTCATTTTTCTCAATGCCATAATTCAAAAAGTTATAGATGGATTTTTATGAAATCGACATCAGTTGTTAGGTATATAACAAAGAGTAAATGACCAAAATTTGGTAATGATCCGTTGGTTCGTTTATCACCGTTTTTAATATTATGCTTGTTATCACAATAACTCAAAAAATAATAAATGGATCTTTATGAAATTTATAGGGGTTGTTAGTAATGTTAAAAGACATAGATGATTAAATTTTGGTGCAGATCGGTTCGTTCGTTTCTATGTTTGACTCATGTTTGTCATAACGTTTGTTAGCAGTATAACTCAAAAAGTTATGAACGTATCTTCAGGAAAATTGTACAAGCTGTTATTGCTATCATAAGGCACAAATGATTAGATTTTGGAGTTTATACAAAGAAAATTATGGTTTCAGAGCCAATTTGAATTTTTTGCTACCGTTGCCTTGCATGGCGGAGGTATGCGCTCTCAGAGTGCTCGAATTCTTAGTTCTATGACCCACGAAATCTATCCAGAAGAGAGTAAGAAAGTACGAAGGGAGGAAGGAACCTCATTCATGGGATCTCATCTGCATAGCTTTTACTTCCTTAATACCAACCAACATGGAAGTCAAACATCATGAGACGCCTGTTAAGTAAAACTGAAAATCTGCAGGCGGCTCGTAGTTAACATGTAGGTACCTTCTAGTTGCACATGTAGACCACAGTCCCTGTTATTCGGTCCGGTCGGACCAGCGAGAGGCAAGTAATAGCTCCAGCAACTGTCACGGTCAGGCCTCTGGAGTCAGTCGGAGATCTTCGGATTACGGGGGCGGGATATTGCCTGGCTCTCATTTACGGGTGTAGCATTACGGCTCGCCTGTCGTGTCAGGCTCTCATTTACGGGTGTAGCATTACGGCTCGCCTGTCCTGCCAGGGTCTCATTTACGGGTGTAGCATTACGGCTCGCCTGTCGTGCCAGGGTCTCATTTACGAGTGTAGCATTACGGCTCGCCTGTCGTGCCTGGCTCTCATTTACGGGTGTAGCATTACGGCTCGCCTGTCGTGCCAGGGTCTCATTTACGAGTGTAGCATTACGGCTCGCCTGTCGTGCCAGGGTCTCATTTACGAGTGTAGCATTACGGCTCGCCTGTCGTGCCAGGGTCTCATTTACGAGTGTAGCATTACGGCTCGCTTGTCGTGCCAGGGTCTCATTTACGGGTGTAGCATTACGGCTCGCCTGTCGTGCCAGGGTCTCATTTACGGGTGTAGCATTACGGCTCGCCTGTCGTGCCAGGGTCTCATTTACGGGTGTAGCATTACGGCTCGCCTGTCGTGCCAGGCTCTCATTTACGGGTGTAGCATTGCGGCTCGCCTGTTGTGCCAGGCTCTCATTTACGGGTGTAGCATTACGGCTCGCCTGTCGTGCCAGGCTCTCATTTACGGGTGTAGCATTGCGGCTCGCCTGTCGTGCCAGGCTCTCATTTACGGGTGTAGCATTACGGTGCGCATGTCCTGCCAGGCTCTCATTTACGGGTGTAGCATGACGGCGCGCATGTCCTGCCAGGCTCTCATTTACGGGTGTAGCATGACGGCGCGCATGTCCTACTATGATATACATCATAAAGCGGGTTATACGTGTGTGTGTATATATGTGTATTGCTTACAAACACTCTGCTGAATATTGTTTTGTTTTGGAAAACAAAGATGATGGTGATGGTGACCCAATGGGTCACGGCCGTTTAGCTAAATATTAAAGTACACTGCGAGACCACACGTTATTTGACTGCCCACTCAAACTTGCAAGTGAGTCTAATGGCAAATGGATTAAAGTTCTATAAAATGTTTTCCAGTGAACAGAGCGACCTCAAACAATAGGTAAACTGTTTTCGGTGATGCAGGTAATGTGTTTATGAGCAAAAATAATAATTTCAGAGCTAGATGTCAACTGTGGGTGACGATGATTGAATTCTAGGACACCAAATTGACCAGAAATTGGCTAAAATAATTTTTGCAATTTTCCATTAGCCAGTCCTCATGTATGCTTACTTGTTTCCGCTGTATGTATTCCTTGCGTCTCTAAGAACAGTTTATTTTTGTTCCAATTCGCTATGCCGACTGAAATAAATATATATCGACATTTTTATCAATTTACATTCAGCCTCCCCTTGAGAGGAGTGGACACTTAAGTATCGCGTGGTTCATGGTACAATATATGAGAAAGTCTCATTTCCTTCAATTTACCACGGTCACAATCTCAGTCATTTTAGCTAGAAAATTTAGAATTTTCAGCGAAAGATGCAGAAGAGAATATGTTTATACAAAAGAAATTATACCAATAAGTGGTAAATGGTACCTGGTTTTCAAGTCTGCAATTTAAAGAGTTCCAAAGTATTACGTGGCGGAAAATTACAGACAAATTTCTCAGAAAGCATTGAGAAGAGACCACTATTTGGTCGGTATATATGAAGGACCATACTCTGTAGAAAATATCAGAAAAAGTTCTTCAAAATGAAAATACAAATTTAATTTCTACAGAAATTCCTTTGGTATTCCCGCTTTCATTTGTGCTCCAGAGTTTCTGGAATATTTTTAGTAAAGTGTGAAAAGAATTTGTTAGCTGCGTAATGCATAGCAGCTCTACAAATGCACCGTGCATGTGCGGTCGTAAAGAACTATGGCACCATCGACTGGCAGTTCAATGACCGCGCCACTCTACCCTCCCATTCCTGGACAAAGTAAGTGCGACCACGGAAGCTGTGCTTACCAAGCAACTTTGTTGACTCACATCGCTCACACGACTCGGTACTCGTTCCCGGCACCGCCAGTGCGTTTAGTTCAGCACACATATATTTATATATATATTTATTTATAAACACACGAAGGCTATTCTTAGTATTAGATTAGATTTATGTGTTTGGTGTCACGCTCTTAACGAAATAGATAGGCGGAAATTAGCCCAGGTTGGAGGCTCTGGTGCTCCTCTCAAGCTCCATTGAAAGTAATAGGCAGAAAATAGGCCGGGTTGCAGAAGATGGCAAACGTATCTTAAGCAGGGAC
>LQNS02277603.1:904821-919157 GCA_001587735.2 Parhyale hawaiensis | reverse complement strand
GAACGCAGCAGCGAGCAGAACGCAGCAGCGAGCATAACGCAGCAGCGAGCAGAACGCAGCAGCGAGCAGAACGCAGCAGCGAGCAGAACGCAGCAGCGAGCAGAACGCAGCAGCGAGCATAACGCAAAAGCGAGCAGAACACAACGGCGAGCGGAACGCAGCCGTGAGCAGAACACAGCCGCGAGCAGGATCCAGCCGTGAGTGCAATACTCTCGACATTGCCACCAAAGATCGACCATAAAGCTGCCGGATTTCTCCCTACATCAACTATGCACAAAACCACGGGCGATCTCAGCCAGTGGCCTCTCGGAGCCTCAACGAATGAGCCTCATCTGGACTGATCCAGAGCAATAAAATCAGTAGTCGGTCTGCGCGCAGTGTTGCCACATCCGCTGTAGCGTTCCTTGCTAGCTTGGGGTGAAAACTCGCTAAAGTAAAGGAAGCGCAATATTAGGATCCTGTTTTAGCCGCCATGTACTACAGCTTGCACTCTTACTTACACAAGGTAAAATTTCTAGCAGGCTGCTTCAAGGCTAGATCCTTTCATTACGTATGAAAATTTAATAAAAAATTAGACATTTTGTATTGTGATCTACCAGTGGATATGCCTAAGTTATTTATGCCCCCCCCCCCCAGTAAAATTTTCCACCATTATCAGTCTTGGCTGCGACGCTACAACAAAAAACGCCTCTTCCGACGAATAGTGGAATTTTCGAAGTTCGACCACAGATGTTGGGCAAGAAACCTTTAAAATTTTGTCATCAACCCTTCTGTGCCTAAATTAAATATCCCTTTTCGTAAGAATAACACTACATGTAATGTCAAAATATGTGTACACTATAGGCACTAGAGGGTTAAAAAATAATTTTGGTAATGAAAACAGTCAAAACACTAAGTTTCTTTGGAGACTATACTCTGTATAGGATGTCAGGTATGAGTCACCGACTGTAATCCATGTCAAGTTAATCCTTCCCATTATTTGACGACTATAGATGGTAAATCAGAGATTTGGCCGCATTTTCAAGAGTTTTGCTGAAACATCCTCACAAAATCGAGCAAATTTTTTGGTTCAATGCAATAAATCATAAGTAACTGGAGTGACATAAAAGTATTATTTTAGGGGGCATCCCAGCGATTTTTATCAAAGATAAAATTTTGATTTTGTTGCTGAAAAGGATCCTTAGATAGTGAGAAAGTGTGTTGGAAATTATTACGGGGCTACGGGCACTCTAACCACGCCCCCCCCCCTCCACGAAAAGGTGCCCGAAAGGGGGTTGGAGCAAGGAGGGTCAAATGGAAATGACCTTGTGATAACTTTTTTATTTGTGGACAAATTGTTCTGAAATATACTCAGTGTATGTATTTCTAGAAAATCCCATTTTGCTCTCACAACGTTTTTAATTTAGGCCTCAGTTTTTGAGAGAATTGGAAGAATACAAATAGGCCTAAGCCTCAATATAAATATTTTTTGGAAGTACCAAATGAATAGAACTCTGCCAGTTTCCATGCAAAGAAAAACAATGATAATTTTGGAATCCATAAAACATTCCAAACATAACTACAGAACCAGATTTTTCATTTTCTATTTCGTTTTCTTTTGATATGCGATTTTCGATGCTAATATAGGAAAAAAGCAAAATCTTCGGTTTTAACGGTTTAAAAAAAATATGAAGGAAAATTGAAAATTCAGCTCCATAGTTTTGTTTGAAATGTGGCAAGGTATATCAGAACGTAATTCAAAAAACCTCGGACAGATCTTGAACAAAATTACAGAAACTAGGTATTTTTCGTATCACGTAAAAATAAGACCAAATTTTGGTTATAATGAAAAAAAAAATCCTGATTTAAAGACCAAGTTGAATTTTTCGTTAACATTGCTTTGCTTGGCGGAAGTATGCGCTCTCAGAGTGCGATAATCATTATTAGTACGTTGATTAGCTTGAGCTTCCGTTTCCACAACAAACGCAATCTTACTAGGTGGAAAAAGGGACATAGACGGCACGTTCGAATCGGTAATGAAATTAAGCCATCAATGCTTAGCTTGACGGAAAGTTTAGACAGGTGCTTTGGCTTCGACCTGGTGATTCAAAAATTTTGTATGTTGACCCGTACGTAATCAACAACTGTGAGACTTCCATCAGCTCAATCTTACTCCATTAAATGAAAATTATTATAATATTCCTGGTTTTTACCATCGCTCCCACGCTATACGACGTAACCCAAGCTCTGAGACTCAGTTTATTATGTCGCATCAGCATATGAATGTGTTATCTCGGTAATCCTGCCAAAATGACTCAGTCGCCCGAGTGCGCTACTACTGGTGGGAAATGAGGCGCAAAGCATCTCTAACCCTACTATTATTATTATTATTATTATTATTATTGTTATTAAAACTTCACGCTTGGGCTCCCACGGACAGGTAATACAACCCAAATGAAGCATTTGCAACACCGGGAAGCCCAATACGCTGCTAAAGAAAATCCAGCAAAAAACCATTAACAGCAGACTTAAAAGCCTGCAGGCCAACACGACCAAAAGCCGATGCAGGCAACAAATTCCATATTTTAGCCGACCAGGGCACGAAGCACCGACACGGGCTTCGCTGAACGAATTCGCTCAGTCATGCGGCACAGGGCAAGAGACGAAAACGAAAGAAACGACTCGTGCGCAGGATCCCTTCAGTGACCCCCCCACATGGCAGCAGATAGGATCGAGACCTATGGGATGAGTACCACCACTCGGCGGCCCACCTCGCGGAACAGAAGGGAAGCATAGAGAACCTACCTAATGTAACAAACTAACCTTCTCAGCAGGAACTGCGGTCAGCTGCAACATCCTCTGCGGAGGAAACACTCGGGACAGCCTTTGGCTTCGCGAGGCCCATATATATTCTGACAGGGATAAGGATCGCCAGAATATACCCTTGAGAGCCCGTAAAATTGAAATTTCGGTTGATCGAGCCCTATCATGTTACTTGCAGTACCTGTAACTAGGGACCGACCGGGGCCCCGGCCTCGGCAAACCCCGGCCATTTTCAGCGCCGTGCACCCCGGTTTATCGAATATATTGCTTACCTTGGCCCCGGCTTTTCAAACAGTGAAAACCGGGGGTTTGCCGGGTTTTTGGGGGAGGGAGGGAGGGAAAATACTCGAGAGGCAATAGAATAAGTTTTCTGAGGGAAACTATTTTTTTTTCGGGTAAGCTGATTCATTATGAGTGACGATTCACAAATATATATTGTCTTAAATTACTGTCACTGCAAGAAACATTGGTAATAGTTTATTTAGTTTACTTTAATAGGGTCCAATGTTTCCCATCTTTTTATTTTTTAATTTTAATTTTAGATTCATATCTGAAGTGCGTCTGCGGCGGTCGGCTCTACTTTTTGAGATATTTGACTTTGAAGTTTCCATTGTTTTTCTGTGGGAAAAATTGCCACAGTCGCACAGTATGAGGGAAAACCTTTTCTCATGTTTATATGAATCTAAAATTAAAATGAGTGAATTAAAAGAAAGAGATGGGAAATATTGGACCCTATTAAAGTAAACTAAGTAAACTATTACCAATGTTTCTTGCAGTGACAGTAATTTAAGACAGCATATGGACGTATTGGTGAATTTTTTTTTGGGGGGGTAAGGTAACTTAGGTTAGGTTCCCATTGGGTCAACGTGTATTTGCTCCCATAGGAAAACAATGGGAACTTCATAGCTAAATATCTCGAGAACTAAAGCCGACTGCCACCAACAGACATCAGACTTACATACTACTTTAAAAATTCGGTTGATTAAACTAAAATTCGGGGGAAAAATTAGACCCTACAAAAGCACATTTTCACCGACAGCTTTGTGAGCCATAAATT
Source organism: Parhyale hawaiensis (assembly GCA_001587735.2). Lineage (NCBI taxonomy): Eukaryota > Metazoa > Arthropoda > Malacostraca > Amphipoda > Hyalidae > Parhyale > Parhyale hawaiensis. The sequence goes on along the minus strand of LQNS02277603.1, from coordinate 915,298 downwards.
TTTATATTTGTGGATAATGCACGGTGCATATAACTCCTTTGGCAATATGCTACAGCATATTATGGCTAGTGAAGAATGCAGGTCAATAAATTAGCTACAATAGCGGTAGAAATTATTATATCTGATCAAATATCTGCTGGTTTCTGCAGTGCATCCTTAATGACTCAAATGCTCAATAGCAAAAGTTGAAAATACAAGATTAAATTTACCTCCAGATTACTTCTTAAGATTCCGGACTAGAAGTTAGTCGCCTGTAACTAATGAGGTATAGGATCTCCTCAAGCACGTTATAAAGCAGCAATTCTGTAAGGCATTGAACTTGCAAGATTTCTAACGTACACTTGAACCATTTTGAACCACTCATGCATCAATCCATTCCTTAAATAATTCTCACCTAAACTGTGGATAAAATGAGTTATCACAATGTAAGTGTTGATAGTAAATGCTCTACTCTAATCAAAATAGAAATTCTGACCCCCGGCTAGCGGGTTTTGGTCGCCCGGCTAATTGATTTTGGTCGCTCCGGACCCGGTTGCGGCCTCGGCTATTCGGTTTTGGTTGCCCCGGCCCCGGCTATTAGATTTTTGGTCGCCCCGGCTTTTTAATGTTTGGCCGCCGCAGTCCCGGCTCCAGTCTTTCCAAAATTTTCGACCCGGTCGGTCGATGCCTGTGACATGATTCCGAGTGACAAAGCCGAAGTTCTTGCCTGCAATTCAGGACAAATGAAATCAAATGCTTTTGGCTGAGATAGGCTTTGACGACCCAATCGAATGAGCCCATAGTATCTCGACTGAAATGTGGAACTCATGCACGAGGGTGTTTCCACACAGGATCAAATCGCATGGGAACAGCAAGTCGCAATAGACTAGAAAGAGCAGAAGGAAAAAATCGTGAACAGGAGCCTGAAAGTGAAAGGCAGCAGAGTGAGCACGGAGGAAAGAAAGGCCGAAAGCCTTGCTAATAAGGCTAAAGTAATCTACAGGGTCCCTCTGGGGGGGGGGGGGTGCTCCCACAACATCTGATGAGCGAACCTAAGTAACCTAACCCTCTGCCCCTGAAGGTACTCTACACCGTTGCCAAATGTGTTCACCTAGAAGTGATATATAGATATTTGAAGAGAAACGTCTATATTATAATTCTGCTTGAGGCTCCATCCGTACGTCCATACGTGTGTCTGCACGTTACGCTTTCAGTATTAACTTGGAGAAACGTTGCACTTGAGTAAGAAACTGTGACTTCAGTCGCTCTTCTCCGTAGTTAAGATGCGAGACAATTTTTCTCAGGGGGCTCATGCTAATTTTTGAAACTCAAATTTCAGTACTGTTTGCTTGGAAATAAATTTCTATAACTGAATGAATCGTATTCACAATTTTCCATTGTTATCTTTTCTAATCTTCAGAAACCCTTTAGATGTCCCACTCATTCGTATGATTGCAGCGCTTTGATCATCAAGTAAGCAGCCCCGAGTAGGTTCACATTATTAGAATGAACTAGCTCTGTACTTTTCGACATGACGATGATGAATTTTCTTTTTAGTGTGGTAGATGAAAGGCATTATCTTTTGATAAAGTTTTTGATCCTGTCGGGCATAAGCTATATCACATATTTTTACTTGAAATTCTTCTTAGCAGTTTGAGATACTGAGTCTTTGCTGAAGGTTTTGTTGCTGTTGTTGTTGCATAGGAGAAACTTTCGCTTTCCTTAGCTGTATCTCTTCGATGCAATTCAAATTTTACGCTGAGCAGTCACCTTTTTGTATTGAACTAATATACATTGCAGCCCAATTTAGACGCTTATGGTACACCTCCCGCTTGGTATCCAGGATACGGAAACCATAAGCCTTTCCGATGAATTCTTTTGACTGAACTTTATCATCTTGGTGCTGCTCAACATCTGACCAATTCCAAGGTGATATTCGCGCTTTCTGTTGCAGGAAGGATAGTTTGCTCTCACAAAGCTCATAGCTGTACAACTTACGTTTCATTAACGGAAGATCAGCCCTGCAGGGATGAGACTTATTTTACAGGAAGACCTATACTGGGAACTGGAACAATAAGCTTAATCACATAATTACTGGCGTCAATTTTGACAACTTCTGAAAGTCATGCATAGTAGAAATGAAAAGCTATAAGCTTTAGGGTATGCAATTTTTTAAGGGCTGATCACCCTTCCGTAGCTACGTCTCTGCTCATCAGGAAGTGAACTAAAATACGTCGGCTTTTCAGCGTTTTAGTTGTTGAAGATTTGAGTGGCATGAAACAGAGTTTTTATTTTTATTTAAGGAACTCTGTTATTCTCTATAACTTCTTGGCGACGAAGGTGCTGTGTTGGTTGCCAGCGTGGAATGATTAATTATCAACTAACTTCAAGAAGAATTAGTTTTTGTTCATATTTAGAAACCAAACTGTATCATTCAATTCTTCAGGCAACTATGCGAAATGTTTATTAATGGAACTAACTATGTAAGCACATCATAATTATGCAGTGTTTGCGGTATGAGAACTCTTCTTATTTCTGTACTCCTTGGGGACGTTTAGAGCTGATTTTAAATATATTAAGAGTGCTCACAAACTTTTGACAAAAATATCTTGAGTGTTCATCGTGTAGCTAATAGCTTAGCAGGTGAAATTACTATTATTCGCTAGGTACTTATTGGGATTCACATGATTGTTTTATTTCATTGTTACTCGAGAAAATATTGTCTAACGACATTATACGTGTGTGGGGTTTTTACTCTTGAAACAGTGTTCCTGCTTTCCTTAAGATAATTTGCCGCTTGGCTTGCCGTCAACGATGCAATGATGTACACTGATGCTTCCATCGAAGGGTTTTCCACTTTCTGTGGGCTTGAAGCAATAGGCCACTTCCTCCTTGCGCTGAAATTTTTCGAAACTTTTGATGCGGTTTTCAATAATCATTTCTTAATTTTTGGAAATGATGATGAAAATGTCAGAGTGTCATTGATTAGCAGGCGGTCCCTTCATCCTGAGTATTAGATTTTTCACGTTACGTAGGTGACCGCTCTGTTGGCTTGTGGTTCCGCGTTTCGCCTCTTTATATGCTGTAAATTTTTACATATCGACGTGCTAAGGATTTTTGTATAATTTTGTTGGCATTTGATGGTTATGCGTATAGGCCTATATGAAGTACTTTGTGTTTCTGAGCAAACGCTTTCAATTTCACGTGATAAACGTCGCCATGCAACTCTGTGGCCCAGTCAGCGTCTGTATAGAGAAAAAAAAAAAAAACTACGAAAATCAACCGTGGAATTTCCACGGGTCTCGCTAGTCCATTTTCTTTCACAGCTGAGAACATATAGTTATGATAATTTTTACTATATAATTATGATACGTGCATACTGTCAATGCCCCTAGCTCAGCTCTCACTAGTGATCGCCCTTCTACTAGTTATTTTGAAATGGGGAGAGGGGATATGGTTACCCTAGCTGCTTCACACCTCTGAAATAATTAATAAATCAATGAACACCCTCCACTTGTCAGCCATCAATTTATGACCATGTCTGAACGTACCGAGAGGATAATGCAGTTTCGTATACTAAAAGCTTTATTCGGTTGTATCCCATCCCACCGAAGCTGCATTTACTCTATACAAAATATATTGCTGCAAAAAAGGGGTTTAAGTGTGGGTCAAAGGTAAGTTTCGAGCACTATGAACATTAAGCAAATGACTTATCGCTCTGTAGCACAGCAGCCAAATTTGTGGGGAAACCCGGAATCGCAAAACCAGACAGTGAAAACAGGGACATTTTTATCGTTAAAATTCACCCCTTCTTAGGAGGCATAGCTGTGCTGTTATTATTTCGCTTCGTTCAAGTTGACTATGCCACAGCGAGCCGTTCGCTGCAATTCATAGGAAGGAAGATAGCAGGGACGTGCAATATGTCCAGCAAAGCAAAGATCCTACCGCTCTGAATAGAAAACCAAACAAAGGAGGGGAAGAGTAAAAATATTGGGTTAGCAGGAGTAACTCTCCTACGAATAGGATGTTGGAAGATAACTAGCCTAGTTTCTCTGACGACAGCCCACCACACAGCTCCAATATGCGATCCAGCTACGGTCGTGACTGGTAAAGTCTGCAGAGTCACGGAATTATTATCTGCAATTATCTAAGCTCATTGCAATGCAATACAAGCCGACATTGCAGACAATTTTTTTTTACTCACATAATGTGCCTGTAAACATCTAAGTCCGACACACTGCTAATGCTTTTTCTAAATATTTTAGCCAAATCCCACTGCTAAGGCATAACAAACATTGCCTGCAAAATTCTTCACTGATCTTCCGCGAAAATGGAAAAAAAACTATGCCTACGGTTTATCCACAGTTCGCTTGCTATCATCTACGACAGCACTGCAGCCTTGTTCTGAAACCGGAAGACGTCAGTAAAAGAAGCGCTGATCTAGCGGGCTGACACTCCAGTTGGCAACACTGCGCTAGAGAGCGGGAGAGAAGCAATGCTAGATCAGGTCCATGGTGCGCAGCTCAGGCTTAACAATACATCCATAAAACCTGGAATTGGCTCTTTGGGTTTAAAGGCAAACGCTATACTGGTGAACTGCAGTTCATTGTACTGCACAGCTTCGTCTCTGTTTGGAATGTAGGCGTTTACGCAAGCTCCAGTTGCGTTTGTTGGAAGGCGAACGGTGTAGTAAAGGAGAAATCTACATATAAATATATATAGGGTATGGATACTAAAGCACGATATTGGTACTGCCGGGTTTGAGGGAATGCTCGTCATCGGGGGCCATCTTTGCGGCACGAGTCCTCCGATAGCTGGAAGAACATTATTTTTATTTAAATTTTACTTTAATAATATCGCCACATGTATTTAACCTAGTACGTATCTGGTAACGCATAGAAATCCCAATTTGTATCACTTCTTTATGTATACACAAATGGTCTAGTCCACCTGAAGTGATACAGTTCCTTTGTATTATTAAGTAACAAACAGGATAAAGACTAAGCAGGATTGAGTTCCGTCTGGCTCAAACACCTGATTTGCAACTAACGCTCGAGACGCAGAGCAGCGAATCGTATACTTCGCATTGAACTTCCAATCAAGTTAAACATAATATGATAACCTTCTTACGACCGAGTTATAATATGCATTAGGCTTCTGAACAAAGTAATCACAGAGACCGACCAAAAAAATCCGTAAACACGATGTCCCTGAAGTACGATACTTCCTAAAAAGCGAAGTCATGGTGGGGTCCACCTTCTAGCCGCAAGTCAGTTCAACACAGATACTCTTCAGTTCAAATATCAGTCCCAATAAATGCTGACGCTGATTTCAGTAAATATCTTAAAGGCCTTTACAGACATGCTACGGTGTTTCCACAGCGAATATGGGACGTAAGCATGTCGATAGGAACATGGAACCCATGTACGAGAGCGTTACCACGCAGAATGCATAAGCGTTGGGGCAGTAAGTCATACTAGAAGAGGAAGAGCAGAGGACAAAGTGTTAAATGAGAGTATGAAAATGGAATGAAGCAAAGTGGGCACGAAAGAAAACAATCTGTTACGAGCCCTCGCTAGAACCATGGTTGAATAATATAATAGGTTAACGATTTTGAGACTGTTCTGCACGTCTCCTGCTTCACACTAAATAAATTTGAAGTGGAAGCACGATGTTTAAAGAAGTCACGTAAACTCACAGACAATGTGCTTTCGGCGACACGAATAAATTACTGAAAAGAACGGGCTGAGAGTTGTATTTTGTAGGATAGCTATCGCGCATACAGTGAAAAGCAGCCACGGGTCCCACTATAGAATTGAAATCATTAGATACAGCGATGAAAAATGGAAATTTTAAAAATGTAAAAGTCTAAATAATGTTATGTTCAGACGATGAGAAACAAAGGTTAGCAAAGGGTTGTAAATATAGAAGAAAATCAATGAGAAAAGTAGCTTCGAAAAGTGAGATTGCTATATTTTTTTTTATGCTGTCTAGGCTTCATAAAAATATACAAGGGCGAAAATTTTACTGCTAAAACATCTGCGAGATCCACCGGTGACATAGTGTCTAGATATGTTGTATACGGTAACTTGGGGATGGGCTTTCTACGACTTAGCCTACACGGGCTACGCTAAGCCCGCTGCGTACGAGTCGGAACACGGAAGCGCTTTACGTTCTAGGAACAACTGCTTCTGGGCGTGTGATAACGACTGAATCTACTAAGACACTTCAATTCTAAATATGTACAGTTGCAAATTGAAACTCAAGGGAAACTCAGAGAGAGCGCCTAAACTGGGCAAGTGGCCCTAGCTGTAGCGGAATTCTGGTGCGGCAAGGAGTTTTAGGAGTACTTAGTACAATTATATATAGCAAGCCGAAACTGCATACACAGCAAAGTAATGGGAAGGATAGGGGAAACGTTCCCATGCTTCGACTCGCGTGTACCACAGACTTGAGGCTGGACGCAGTTCGTAAGGATTAAGGGACAGACGCTATTTATGGGACAGGTTAGATTAGATTGAAGAGATGCATGAGGGCTAACTAAAGTGGGTTATAATAGCGTGAGTTAGGATTACTTCATTTTAAAAAGTGAGAACACTAACTAACCGTGGAATTTCCACAGGTCCCTCTGAGTAAGTCAAATTCTATGATAAAATATCTTGAAAATAATACACTGTTGCAGCTCCGAAAGCGAACTGAACAACCCACACGACGGTAGATGTCTCTGGTGGCTTTTTTTTTTAAGAAATTTTGCTCGTTTGACCAGTGTATCGAGAGCACAAATGCTGAATGCCCCATCTTAAAATTTTGTGCGAAAGCGGAAGTATATAGGTAGGTATTTTAGATGTCGATTTAGTGCTAAATACTCGGATACTCGTTCTGTTGGCTAGCGTGCGGCATCGGCATTAAACCTGCGAGCAGCAGCAGATTAAATTTGAATTTCCTTGCTTCCTCTGTTGATCCTTCTTTCATAAGAGGAAGCATCATTATTGTGATATCAAGAAGTATTGAGCTAGTTTTCAAAGGGAAGCGAGATTCGGAAATTGCAGTATTTTGACTTTTGACCATATATGTATTTCAGAAGCTATATTTGTCACCGTAACCCCAAAAACTGAAATTCTCTTGTATCTTAACCTGTTTTTTAGAAGATGAATTTTCTCCTATGAAAATCCTCAATAGCGTGACGGAGAGACGGACCAACCAAAGAGCGAGAGAGAGCTAGCAAGCGACCAACAACTGTGTATTATTATATAGTGGACTAGCTGAAAGCTGTGGAAATTTCACGGTAAAAAGTAAAGTTCTTCAGAGTTATATCAGACCCGTATCATCCTAATTAACCCATATCTTATATTGAAAGAACCTTTGGAAATTATACAGAAGGAATCAATATGAGAAGGAGTCACATTCATATTTACGCTGCTACTGCTCGCAGGTCTTAGATAAAAAATTTATTGCCTGGTTTGGAACATTTTTACTCTCCCTATACGGGTCCGAGGGCATCGTAATCGAGGAACAATGCTTTTGTTCTGTAAAATTACCAGAGGCACCTTCAGTATTAAACGGGGGAAATCAGGATGATAAGGGCTTGATATATCACTGAAGAACGGTGCTTTCGTTGTGTGGAATTTCCACCGGTTACAGCTAGTATAGATAATTCGGGAAACTATAAAAGCAGTAAGCACCCTGTTGTAAGTAATATTTTATCACAATGGTGGTGGTAAAAGCGAGGGAGATGCATTGAACAAAAATGTGTGGGGATATACAAAAAACGTCTGCACACAAAATTCCTACGCTGATCAATACATACAGGCACAGAAAGTTGGGGGAAAAGAAGGGAAGAACTGAAAAACAAACATCGTCAGTAAATTATGAACAAGCAAAGAGAGAAAGTGGGTAGGAGGACAGTACGTGTCTCGAAGGCGCCTCAAGTCAAGGTAACCCTATTGCATTCTTCCAGGATTGCGACTCCTTATAACACAGCATATGTGCCACTATCGCAATGAAAGAAAAATTCTGTTCCCAAGATACATCTCTTGTCATCGTATAGCGGGGCTGACTGCCATATTTTGTGTGTTATTTTTCTATTATGTTAGCCTAGATGTTTAAGGCTCCCTAGATACAGCTACGGTGATTCAGAAGAGGAAAAGGAAGAGACATGTAGGACGTCGAAAGAAATGTAGAACCCAGGCACGAAGGTGGACTGACGCGCATGAGAACAGCAAGTCGGGAAAGAAGAGGAATAACAGATGAAAATAAGATCAGTTGGAGTTAGAAATCAAGAAGGAAGCAAAGTGGGCACGAAAGACAGACGTCCCGAAAGCCTAGCTAATGGCTAAGGTAATATAAATACACTCCCTGGGGCGATTTGGTGCGTTAACCCTAAGGCATTGAAACAAAACAGGCATCTCGAAGGAACACCTTTGCTTAATCCTTCACTGCTCAGTTAATCACGTATGATACTTTCCTAGGGGAACGGCGAGATATAATCCGCACCGAGGGTCTCAACACCAACGCAACAAATCAGTCGGAGACATGGGTTAAGAAGTATGGTATAAAGATATTATCTATACTTCCCAGTTTCAAGAAAATTAAAAGGCACAGTTCACAATGAATTTATATGCATTTACGGACATGACCACTAATCTTACTTAACAAGTGAATGTCCAAATTAAAGCTATACTTCCGGTATCAATAGCAATATTTAGGCGACCTAATTTTTGGACCATGGTTTATATGCGTAATGTGTTAACGTTATGTTAGTAGCTGAAGCCTCCCTAGATACAGCTATGCAATGGTGACTGAAGAGAGAAAGAGGAAGTGACATGAAGTATATCAATAGAAACGTGGAACCCTCGCACGAAGGCGAATCAACGCGCATGAGAAAAACAAGCCAGGAAAGAGAATGAAGAATAAAACAAATGATCATCAGCACGAGAATGAAAACAGAAGGAAGCAAAGTGGGCACGAAAGACAGACGTCTCGAAGGCCCTGCTAATGGCAACGGTAACTCACAATGTCCCCCTGGGATTGCTGCTCCCCATAACATTGGATAGGCGAACGTAACTAACCTATACCCTATGACGTATGACCCATCCTACTCCTTAATGGGATAACATTAAATTATGAACTTCCAAGAATAGCACTGTTAGGAAGTAAGTAGGGAAGGAAACAAAGAACTAAGGAAGTTTGTAGTATAATTTTGCACTGCTCGTAGGAATACCGTGGTTTGGAATGATGCACGAATGATACAAGACGAGTTCAGGCCTACCAAAGCTTCCTTACCGGTACTCAAATACGTACGCTGGGCAGTGACATCAAATTAATTATTAGGCCGAATGTACACAGAAGCGGGCAGTTAGCTGGTCTCTGTGGTAAGGAAAAAACCCAAGGAAGTAATTGCAATGAAACGTGAAAACCTCAGGCAATAATTGCAATGAAACGAGCCCACGCCGTCTGTAATTGCCCCGTTGGAGCGGCGCGCACACAACTATGCAAGCCAGCCCTAATTTTGTCCATAAAAACGAGATAAATTGGAAGGAAAGTTTGCAGATGTCCTAAGATGCGTACGTGGCCCATTGGATCACGTGTGGAGGCCGCAGTCCATTGAAAAATTCACCTCGACAGCTTCGGGTGCAGCGTAGTTAGGGTTGCTGAGAAGATTGTGTAGGCTGCGGGTACGCGCAGAGTTGAAGCCAGAGTTAAGGGGAATATTTTTTTATTTTCTCTTTTGAGGGGAGGGCTTCATCTCGCATTAACGGACTCATAGTTAAGAGGGGGAGAGAGGGGAAGAGTTAAACTTCGCACATTAGGGCATTTGTTTTGAGAGGGGCTATAAAGGGTTGAACCTCGAATTAACCGATTTTCTGGGAGAAGGAGAAAGAGGTGGACCGTTATCTTGAACGGTCTGCTGCTGCGGGAGCGTTTTATTGCAGAGCTGAACGAAATGAAAAAATCAGGAACACCTCGATACAATTGTTGGTAAAAATGTGACACAAGCAGTGAGCGGTTGACCGACGCACCAGAGCTGCGCCTATGTATGTGTAGAGCAAATAGGAAAAAAAGGAAAAAACAATAAAACCACGAAAACTGGAAGAAAGCAAATGGACGCAAATTGTCGTTACTAACAGTTCGCTCATATAATGGTGAAAACAATTTGCACTACCAACCAAAAATAATGGTAGTTTTTTTCGCAATTTAAAGGCAATCTAGATAAATTCAAGGGCAATCTAGATAAATTCAAGGACAATCTAGAGAAATTCAAGGACAATCTAGATAAATTCAAGGACAATCAAGAGAAATTCAAGGACAATCTAGAGAAATTTCTAGCAAGTGTCCCTGATAGGCCGATGCTCCCTCATTACTACCAACCCTCTGGAACTACCCTAACAAAACTTAGGGCCGCATTAGAGGGTGGTCAGGGCTGGGGCGCAGGTAGAAGGTAGGGAGAAGGTTATATTACGTTACAAGCGGCCAGCTCATGCGATGTTTAGCAGGGACA